>JACSVZ010000036.1:635971-670000 GCA_014706295.1 Lycocorax pyrrhopterus obiensis | reverse complement strand
CCGGCCACGGCCACGGCCACGGCCACGGCGCGCAGGTCCGGCCGGAACAGCGCCTTGGGGAACTCCAGGTGCTCCTCGGCCGCGGGGCTGCAAGGGGATTTTGGGGGTGAAAAACGGGATTTTGGGATAACACAACCGGGATGTCCCCAGGGGGAACTGGGATGGCTCCAGAGGGAACTGGGATGGCCTGAGGGGAACTGGGATGGCTCCAGAGGGAACTGGGATGGCTCCAGAGGGAACTGGGATGGATCCAAGGGGAACTGGGATGGACTGAGGGGAACTGGGATGGATCCAAGAGGGACTGGGATTGCCTGAGGGGAACTGGCATGGATCCAGGGAAAACTGGGATGGCCTGGGGAACTCCCGGCTGCTCCATCCCTCGGGAACTCACCCGAGCTGTGTCCGGTGAGCCGCGGCCGGGACGGCTCCAGAGAGGGCGGCATCGGGCTCATCTGGAAAACAAGGAAAACCCCGAGCTCAGCAGAGCCCGGGCGGAGCTTTTCCAAGGAAAACCGCAGCGCCGGGACGGCCGCGGGCATTCCCAAAGCTTCTCCCGGCACAGCCGGGCCCCGCGCTCCGGCTGCCCGCCCGGATTAGGGCCGGATTTCCGAGCCCGGCTCAGAGAGGGTTTAATGCCGGGAGTGGCATCCGACGGATAATCGTTCCTAAGCAGTTTAACGGGAGGATGCGCGGGCTGCCGGGGGAGATCCTGTTATCCCGGCTCCGGGGAGAGGCGGCCGGCACGGAGCCGCATTCCCAAAATCCCTGTCCCGTGATCCCGTTATCCCGGCCCCAGGGAGAGGCGGCCGGCACGGAGCCACAAAAGATGGAGAACAACCCCAACCCTCCCAAAATCCCAGAGTTTAGCCCCAACCCCCCCAGAATCTCAGAGTTTAGCCCCAACATTCCCAAAATCCCAGAGTTTAGCCCCAACCCTCCCAAAATCCCAGAGTTTAGCCCCAACATTCCCAAAATCCCAGTGTTTAACCCCTTCCAAGTCCACCTCTGGAAAAGGCTGTTGGGATCCAGGGCTGAGGGAAGCCGGAGTCGCTGATGGAACACTGGGAAAAGCCAGCGAACAACCCCAACATTCCCAAAATCCCGGAGTTTAAACTCTTCCAAATCCCTTCGGAAAGGGTTGTTGGGATCCAGGGATGAGGAGAGGCTGAGCCACAAACCCAACTCAACTCAACCCAACTCAACCAAAACCCAACTCAACTCAACCCAACTCAACTCATCCAAAACCAACTCAACTCAACTCAACCAAACCCAAACCCAAACCCAACTCAACCAAACCCAACCCAAACCCAACTCAACCAAAACCAAACCCAACCCATCCAAAACCAACCCAACCCAACCAAACCTAACCCAAACCCAACTCAACCAAACCCAACTCAGAGAGGGTTTAAGCCCTGGAACGTCCCCATCGGAGCAGATCCATGGGAGAGCCGGTGGCACCATGGAATCAATCCCACGGGAGCCCTGGAACGTCACCGGGATGATCCCTGCCCACCAAGGCCACTCCAAGCCTCCCGAGCTCCGATCTTGGAGGAGATCCATGGAAAAAGGGATGAGGTTCCTCATCCCGCCGCTCACCAGGGGCTGGAAAAACCCCTCCGGGGCGGAACCCAACCCGGATGGGATCCAGGGCACAGCTCCCTTGGACATTCCCGGGATAACGCGGCCCTTCCAGGACTTTCCAGGTGCCACAAACTCCCCAGAAGCGACCCAAAACCCCCGTTCGATTTGTCCCTCCCGAACTTTTCCCGGTTCCTTTTCCCGGGAACAGCTGCGGCGCTGCTTTTCCAAGAAAAGAGGCCCAACCTGGGGTCTGCTCCAGGAGAGGCCGGGCCGGCTGCCGGAGCAGTGGCCGCACCCTTTCCACGACCAACGGTGCCGGAAAACGTTCCCGGGGACGTTTGGGGTGTCCCCAAGGCGCTCCGGAGGCTCCACGGGACCGACCCGATCCAGGTGGGGGAGGAGAAACATCTCGGGAGCGACAAATCCGGAGGGAAGAGGAAGATCCGTGGGAAACAGATCCACAGAGGGAAAGATTCCGCGGAGACGGGATCGCTCCGGGCTCCCGGAAAATGAGGTCCCAGCCGTGTTCCCGACCCCAGGAAGGTTCTGGGGAAAGTTTGGAGAAGTTCTGGATGGGGAAGAGCCGGGAGGAGGGAAAAGGATGGGGATGGGTGTCCGAAAATGCCAGGGAAATCCCGGGAATCGGGAGGGATGGGAATCTCGTTAGCTCAGGGATCACATGGGAGCCGTGAGTCACCGGCAGGGAAGGAAAAAAAAACATCCAAAATCCCTGGAAAGCTCCAAAACTAAAAGGAAAAATAAAATCCGGCCGTGGTTTGCCACCTGCAGCTCCGGGACTGCGGGAAAAGGCAGCAGAGAAGGAAAAGCTGGAAAAGCTCCCGGAAAAGCTCCTGGAAAACTTCCAGCAGCGCTAACGAGGCAGAAAATCCCCAAAAACGACGTTTTCTCCCAAAAAAAAACGCCGGAGCCGAGCCCCCGTGGAGGAGGGGGATGATCCGAAAGCGGAGCAGGTGGGAGGAGGAGGAGGATTCCCACCGGGAATGTTTGCCTTGGCACCGTCCCGAGGAACCCGACGCTTCCCAGCGCGGCGTCTCCGGCGCTGCCCGGCCCCGGGACGGAGTTTTCCGAGGGTTTTCTCGGCTCCTCCGGGTGGGATGGGGGAGCCCTGGAGCCGCACGGAAAACTCCAGGAAAAGCTTTTCCTCCGGGAAGAAGGGAGAAGTCGGGGGGGTGAGCGCGATGGCCAGGACTGGGGAGGCTTTCCTGGGTGCCAGGACACGATCCCAAACTCCAGGACATGATCCTGGATTTCAGGACACGATCCCGAGCCCCAGGACATGATCCCAAACTCCAGCACGTGATCCCAAACTCCAGGACGCGATCCCAAACTCCAGGACGTGATCCTGAGCTCCAGGACGCGATCCCAACCTCCAGGACACGATCCCAAACTCCAGGACACGATCCCAAACTCCAGGACACGATCCCGGGCTCCAGGACACGATCCCAGACTCCAGAACACGATCCCAAACTCCAGGACACGATCCCGGGCTCCAGGACGCGATCCCAAACTCCAGGACGCGATCCCAAACTCCAGGACACGATCCCGGGCTTCCAACCCTCGGCGCTCCCCGAAATCCAGCGGGGCACCCGCGGGACCCTCCTGGAGCCACCAAACCCCCGTTCAAGGCGGGATTTGCTCCGGGAGCTGCTTCCAAATCCACATTTTCCGCCGTTCCCGGGGATTTTGGGAACGCGAGCCCCTCCCGGGAGGGTCGGGGTGGGTGGCCCCCCCCCCCCCATTCAGATCCCAATCGCTCTTTTCACGGACAATTCCAGCCCATCCCGGGGTTTTTATCTCCTTTAAAGACTTCCCAGCCCTCGGAGCAAACCCGACCCGGCTGGATCCAGGCTTTTCCAGCAGGATTTCTGGGCCGGGAAAAGCAGGAGAACTTCCAGGCACGATCCACGGAGGAGCAGCCCCTTGAAAGGCGTCCAGGCTCTGTCGCAAGCCTTGGTTTGGATCCGTCCCCAATTTCCAGACCGGGAGTGTTTATCCCGGCCATCCATCCCTTTTTTCTCTCCTTTCCAGCCCCGCCGCGGTTTTCTTCCCGCGTTTTGGCTTCCCCGTGGATAAAATCGGGATTTGATTCCCTAAAAAGCCGCGCTGGAGGAGCCTCGGGAAGAGCCGCGGCTCGGATCGTTGTCCCCGCGCTCCCAGCAGGAAAAAAAGTGCCCAAAAATCCCCCCAAATCCCGATTTTTGGGTGCTGGGAAAATTCCTGAGGGGTCTTCCTGCTCAGGAACCGTGGAAAAGCATCACCGGTTTTCCTATAAAGCGGATCCAGTGGGAAAAGTGCCACCGACACAATCCCAGCGGGAAAAGTGCCACCAGTTCTCCTGAAAAACAATCCCGAGCGGGAAAAGTGCCACCAGTTCTCCCAAAAAAGGGATTTGATGGGAAAAGTGCCACCAGCTCTCCCGAAAAACAATCCCGAGCAGGAAAAGTGCCACCAGTTCTCCCAAAAAAGGGATTTGATGGGAAAAGTGCACCAGCTCTCCCGAAAAACAATCCCGAGCAGGAAAAGTGCCACCAGTTCTCCCAAAAAAGGGATTTGATGGGAAAAGTGCCACCAGCTCTCCCGAAAAACAATCCCGAGCAGGAAAAGTGCCACCAGTTCTCCCAAAAAAGGGATTTGATGGGAAAAGTGCCACCAGCTCTCCCGAAAAACAATCCCGAGTGGGAAAAGTGCCACCAGTTCTCCTGAAAAACAATCCCGAGTGGGAAAAGTGCCACCAGTTCTCCTGAAAAGGGGATTGGAGTGGGAAAAGTGCCACCAGTTCTCCTAAAAAAGGAATCCAACGGGAAAAGTGCCACCAACAGAATCCCAAAGGGAAAAGCGCCACCAGTTGTCCCACAGGGATCCCGTGGGAAAAGTGCCACCAGTTCTCCCAGAAAAGGGATTCCAATGGGAAAAGTGCCACCGACACGATCCCAGTGGGAAAAGTGCCACCAGTTCCCCAGAAAAGGGATCAGAGTGGGAAAAGTGCCACCGGTTCTCCTAAAACAGGGAGAGAGTGGGAAAAGTGCCACCGACAGAATCCCAAGCGGGAAAAGTGCCACCAGTTCTCCCAAAAAAGGGATCGGAGTGGGAAAAGTGCCACCAGCTCCCCAAAAAAGGGATTTGATGGGAAAAGTGCCACCAGTTCTCCTATAAAGGGATTTGATGGGAAAAGTGCCACCAGTTCTCCTATAAAGGGGATCCCAATGGGAAAAGTGTCACCGACACAATCCCAGTGGGAAAAGTGCCACCAGCTCTCCCAAGAAAGGGATTCGATGGGAAAAGTGCCACCAGTTCTCCTACAAGGATCCAGGAAAAGTGCCACCAGTTCCCCAAAAAAGGGATTTGAGTGGGAAAAGTGCCACCAGTTCTCCCGAAAAAGAATCCCAAGTGGGAAAAGTGCCACCAGCTCCCCAAAAGCCACATCCCTGCCCTTCCCTCCATCCCCGGGGTGAGCAGCTCTTTCCAGGATTTTCCACTCGGGATAAATGACTTTCCCTCCATCCCTGGCAGGAGTAGCTCATCCCAGAGTTTTCCACTCGGGATAAATGACTTTCCCTCCATCCCTGGGGTGAGCAGCTCATCCCAGAGTTTTCCACTCGGGATAAATGACTTTCCCTCCATCCCTCCATCCCTGGGGGGAGCAGCTCATCCCAGAGTTTTCCACTCGGGATAAATGACTTTCCCTCCATCCCTGGGGGGAGCAGCTCATCCCAGAGTTTTCCACTCGGGATAAATGACTTTCCCTTCCGGAACCCGCCCTGGCTTTGATCAACGACCGCAGCGTCTTCCAAGAACAACTCCCGGAATTCCCTTCTCCATAAATCACCGGGCTGCAGACAGGCCTGGAATTACCTGGGGCACCTTTTCCTGACCTTTCTGGGAATTGGGACAATTTTCTCCTGGATTGGGACCCCTCCAGAGCCCCAAATCCTTTGGGAAAATCCCATCCCAGTTCAACCTCCGCTCTCCCAGTTGGGCCCCTCCATCCTCGGGGTCCCCAGACCCATTTGGGGTTAAATTCGGGGGGATGGGATGAAATTCCTGGGATTTCTCCTCACCCCTATTCGGGATCGGGACAAGTCCTGATTTTGCCGTTAATCCACTGAAAATTCCCATTTTTTTTTGGGTCATCCACCCCAGCACAAACGGGAATTCCATTTTCCCAACCGCAGCAATTCCCGAGCAGGAACAACGAGGCCTGGCGCCCGCGGACGAGCTCGTTCCCGCCGGGATCGGGACACGGCCACGGCGTCCCCGGCCACCTCCACGCTCCCAACCGGCTCAGATCCCGTAACTACGAGGCAAAACCAAGATTCCCACGGTTTTCCAGGGATCTGGAAAAGGACGGAGCAGCAGGGAAGAGCGCAGCAGGAAACCATCCCGAAAAACCCGACGCCGCGCTTCCGCCGCCACACCGAAAACCGGGATTTTACGGCCAAAAAAATTCCCAGTTCGACCCAGTCCGGAGCCTTTGGGGTGGGGAGGAAGACCTGGGCCGTGCCCTACTTTGGAAAATCCCAATCCGTGCCCGGCGCTTTTCCCCCCCGGATTTATTTTTAAACCGTGGCCCCGTTACCGCGGGCGCCGGGGGAGGGCTGGGCCGGGGAGGCGATTTGGGATCTGATTTGGGATGTTATTTATAGCCCCCGGCAAGACGGGCGCGCCAGGTGCTCCGCGCCTCCGAGCCGGCCCCGCGGATCCCGCCCGGACCTTTCCCAGCCAAAATTTTGGGATAACGAAGCCCAAAAAAATCCCTCTGGACGACGCTGACCCCGCTGTGGACGTCGTGGTCATGGGGTCATCCCAATCCTGTGGCCACCAGAGCTGGATTTCGGGGCTTCCTCAGGGCCCCAAAAGTCTTTGGGAAGAGTTGCTGACCCCAAAAGTTCTTGGGAAGAGCTATTGATCCCTAAAATCTTTGGGAAAAGCTCCTGACCCCAAAAGTCTTTGGGAAAAACTCCCAACCCCAGAAGTCTTTGGGAAGAGCTCCGGACCCTAAAAATCTTTAAGAAAAGCTCCCGACCCCAAAAATCTTTGGGAAGAGCTGCTGACCCCAAAAATCTTTGGGAAAATCTCCTGACCCCAGAAGTGTTTGGGAAGAGCTGCCAACCCCGAAACTCTTTGGGAAGAGCTGCCAACCCTAAAAACCTTTGGGAAAAGCTCCCGACCCCAAAAGACTTGGGAAAAACTATGGACTCCAAAAATTTTTGGGAAGACCTGCCAACCCCAAAAGTGTTTTGGAAGAGCTGCCGACCCCAAAAATCTTTGGGAAGAGCTGCTGACCCCAAAACTCCTCGGGTCCGAGAGCTCCGCTGCAGGAGCGAGGGAGCGTCGGGGTTTTTTCCGCGCGACTTTCGGGTTTCCGAGCGCGTTCCCGGCCTGGACGATCCCATTATTTATTTGCTAGGCAACAACGGGACGGCTTTTCCTGGCACGGCCCCGCAGACACTGACGAGGCCCTAATTAGTGGGGAAAATTAGCGGGAAGAGGCCGAGAGCCGATCCCGAGCCGCTGGAAACCGGCCGCGAGCCCACGGGGCACCCACCAGGAAAAGGCTGTGGGGCTGTCCCGGGAGTTTGGGATCGTCCGTGGGTTCGTCAGGTGGCTGCTGTCGGGGTTTTTCCTGGATGGGGTTCAAAGGCGGCCATAAAAAAAAAAAAAAAGTTGGCAAAGATCCCTCGGGATGAGCTCCAAAAGGGTTTGGAGGCACCTGGAGCGCACTGCTCGTCCCAAAATCAACCCCAAGGGCTGCAGGACCTCGTGGAAGGAGCCACCCCGCAAGAACGACACAATTTCACCCCAAAAAAAAAAAACCCCAAAAACCCCCAAAACTCACTGGGAGGGTTCCCAATTAAATCAGGACCTTGGAGGCACCTGGAGTGCTCTGCTCATCCCAAAACCAACCCCAAGGGCTGCAGGACCTCGTGGAAGGAGCCCCCCCGCAAGAACGACGCAATTTCACCCCAAAAAAACCCAAACCATCCCAAACCCAGCCCCAAACCCCCGCCATCCCCTAAACCCAGCTCCAAGCACCCCCTGGGCCCCAAGCACCCCTAACCACAACCCCGACCCCACCCCCGACCCCAAACCACGGCCCCAACGGCCTCGGGAGCAGAACCCCGCGGGCACGGGGTGATAAGGGTGGTAAGGGTGATAAGGGTGCCCGGGGAGATAAGGACGCCCCGGGGGGGATGAGATAAGGGTGACGAGGACCTCAGAGATAAAGGGTCGGGACCCCACCGGGAAGTGCCGCCCCCTCCTCACTTCCTCGGGATCGGCCCCAAAACGGGGAGAGGGGGAGGCTGCAGCAAAAAACCCCAGGAGAAAACCCCGGAAGGGACAGGAGGCCACCCCCCCAAACTCCCCCCAAACCCCCCAAAACTCCCCAAAACTCCCCCAGGACACCCCCAAAGCCCCCTAAGAGCGCCTCGAACCCCCCTGGGACCTCCCACGGCCCCTAAGGATCCCCCAAAACACCCCCGAAAGACCTCAAAGCCCCCAAATTGCTCCAAGGGGCTTGAGGGCTCCAGGGGGACAACGGCGCGGGGACAACGGCGGGGGGACAACGGCGCGGGGACAACGGCAACCTCGCGTCCCCTTCCATCCCATCCAAGAGAGCCAACAACGTCACCAAGGGTCAGCGCCAACGCCAAGAGAGCCAACAGTGCCACCACCAAGAGAGCCAACGATGTCACCAAGAGAACCAACAACGTCACCAAGAGAGCCAACAGCGTCACCAAGAGTCAACGCCAATGCCAAGAGAGAACCAACATCATCGCCAAGAGTGTCAATGCCAACGCCAACAGTCAACACCAACACCGAGAGAGAACCAACAGAGTCAACACCAAGAGAGCCAACACCAAGAGAGAGCCAACGCCGTCACCAAGAGAGCCAACGCCATCACCAGAAGAACCAACATCAATGCCAAGAGAACCAACACCGTCACCAAGAAAGCCAACACCAGGAGAACCAACACCAAGAGAGAGCCAACACCATCACCAAGAGTCAACACCATCACCGAGACCCAACACCAATACGGAGACCCAACACCATGTCCAAGACACCCAACCCCCACCACAAACCATCCTGGTGCCACCACGAGGCAGACCCACCGAACCGACCGAACCGAGGCGGCCGCGCACGACGCGCCCGGAGCCGCTCCCACCCCCCGACGGCGCCCGCCGGGACTCACCGGCCTCGTCGTGCGCTTCCAGGGCCACGTCGGGCTCCTGCCGGGCCAGCGAGGAGAAGAAGTCGGGCTCCTCCCTCAGCTCGGGTCCCTTCCCCTCACGGCTCATGGCCGCCAGCTCCTCCACGCCGTAGAACGCGACCTCCTCCAGCTCCGTCTCCGTGCCGGCCAACGCCGGGTTCTCCGGGGGTTTTTTGGCATCCTGGAGGAAAGCGGCTCTGCGCTCCTCGCCCTGGGGACGCTCCAGGGCAGGAAAAGTCTCGGGGTTGGGTTCTGGGGGCATCAAGAGGGCTCTGCCTCCGTCTCCGTGGCGCTCTGAGAAATCCGGGACGCTTTTCTCCATCCCTCGCCGGTGCTGCGGGGTCGCTCGGAACAGGACGCGGCGCCGGCACTCCGGGGACGGGGGGGTGCTGCCGGTGCCCAGGGACTGCCGGCAAAACCTGCGGGAGAGGAGAGAAAAAAACGAGGAGAAAATGAGAAAAGAGGCCGGGTTCGGGTGAGGCGGAACCGGCGCCGCGCCGGGAACGCTCCCGCGCCACCGCGACCCCGCCGGTGTCACCAAAAGGCCCCCGATTCTCACTTTTCCCCCCTCTCCACGCTTGCCGAGGGAACGACGTCCCCTCCATCCCCTGCAATTCCCCAAAATCCCCTCAAATCCAGTGTTTATCCCAAAAACTTCAATTCCAGGATGTGGTGCTGGGAAAGCCACCGAGAAAAGTGGCCCAAAACCGGGGGGGCTGAGCCCAAAATGAGGATTTGGGGACGTTCTGCTGAGTCCTTTTCCCAGGGTGAGCTGCGGAGGGTCGGATTTTCCTCCTGGGAAAACCTTTGGAGCCTCCTGGGAGGGGCAACCAGGTCAAAACCAGGTGGATTCCCCAAAAAATAAAACCCCAAAAATCACCTTTCCTTGCTCTAAAAGGTGGGAATTAAAACAGTCCCAGAGAAAAAAAGGAAAATCCCAAAATCCCCCTTTCCCCGCCCAAAAAGGTGGGAATTAGAACGATCCCGATGCCGGAGAAAGGAGGATGCCAAAATCACCTTTCCCCACCCCGAAAAGGTGGGAATTAGAACGATTCCGGATAAACGAGGGAGGATCCCGGAGCAGGGCGGGTCGGATCCCGGCCCGGGAAGGGAAGAAGAGGAGGAAAGAGGCGCTAAAAAGCCGGGAATTCTCAGCTCCACGGAGGATAAAGGCACAGGAGGGAGCGAAGAAGGAGCTAAATTTACCCCGGCGAGGAAGGAGAAGGCAGGGAAGAGACTAAAAATACCTTCAAGGTACGGAATGCAAATGAACAGGGAATTATCCGAGCTGGAGCGAGATTTTTCCCCGCCCCGAGGGCCGAGGGAGGAAAACCGGGAGCGAATCCCAAGACCGGAGCAATTCCCAAACCCACAGAGAATCCCAAACCAGGAGCGAATCCCAAACCCGGAGTGAATCCCAAACTGGGAGCAAATCCCAAACCCACAGAGAATCCCAAACCGGGAGAGAATCCCAAACCCAGAGCAAATCCCAAACCCGGAGCGAATCCCAAACCCACAGAGAATCCCAAACGCACAGAGAATCCCAAACTGGGAGCAATTCCCAAATCCACAGAGAATCCCAAACCCACAGAGAATCCCAAATCCGGAGCAAATCCCAAACCGGGAGCAATTCCCAAACCCGGAGTGAATCCCAAATCCGGAGCGAATCCCAAACCCGGAGCGAATCCCAAATCCGGAGCAAATCCCAAACCCGGAGCAAATCCCAAACCCACAGAGAATCCCAAACTGGGAGCAATTCCCAAATCCACAGAGAATCCCAAACCCACAGAGAATCCCAAATCCACAGAGAATCCCAAATCCGGAGTGAATCCCAAACCGGGAACAAATCCCAAACCCGGAGTGAATCCCAAACCGGGAGCGAATCCCAAATCCGGAGCGAATCCCAAACCCGGAGCAAATCCCAAACCCACAGAGAATCCCAAACCCACAGAGAATCCCGAACCCACAGAGAATCCCGAACCCACAGAGAATCCCAAACTCACAGAGAATCCCAAACCCACAGAGAATCCCAAACCCGGAGCGAATCCCAAACCCGGAGCAAATCCCAAACCAGGAGCGAATCCCAAACCAGGAGCGAATCCCAAATCCGGAGCGAATCCCAAACCCGGAGCAAATCCCAAACCCACAGAGAATCCCAAACCGGGAGAGAATCCCAAACCGGGAGCAATTCCCAAACCCGGAGTGAATCCCAAACCGGGAGCGAATCCCAAACCCGGAGCGAATCCAGGTTGTGAATTCCAGGTGCTCCAACTGGCTCCGGTTTTTAGGGATATCCCACGGGCAGCGTCCCAAAAACCCAACTCTTTGGGATGCTCTCAACCCAAAAATCGGTGCTGCCTCGCTGCTTCCTCAAGCACTCCGAAACCCGGGAGGTTTTCAGGGAGAAGATCCCAAATTTCGGGATTCCGCTGGAATGGGATGAGGGACGCAGCCACCTGCGCTTCCCAGGAACCTCCGGATCCTGGAATCCGGCTTCGATCCGCTCGGAACGCGCCCAATTCCCTTTCTTCCCGCATTTCCCGTGGTGCCGAAGGAGCAGGGGGCAGGCGGGGAGAAACCTGGGATCCATCCCCAGACCCCGGCGCATCCCCGAGGGAAAAACGGGCGGAAAACGGCCCCAAATTTGGGTTTCTCCTTAAAATCCGGGGGATTTTGGGGTGGGAATCCCGGGAATGGGGTGACAAAAACCCGGAGCCGGCACCGCTGGAATTCCAAAGGCTCCGCTTCACCCCAAAGCTCCGCTCATCCGACCCCACCTGGGAACGATCCCAAATCCCTCTGGGCACCGGGATATCGGGATCGGGATCGCCCCCCCCTCCCCCGGAGCCCCTCCGACCCCACCCAAATCCAGCTTTTCCAAACTTTTCCCTTCCCAAACCCATCCGCGCTCCCTAAAACCCAACGATCCTCCCCAAAATCCCGCTCGGCGAGGGATTTTAAAAAAAAAAAAAAGGAGATTTTTCCCTCTTTTCCCTCTTTTCCCGGCTCCCTAAAATCTCCCAGGCTCACCGCGAGGTCCGAGCCCCTTTTCCCCCTTTTCCCGAGCTCCGGCGGGGAGGAATCCCTGCCCCCAGCCCATCATCCCAAGGAAAGGCGGAGCGGGATTGGGACGATTTAAATGCAAAACCGGTTAAGTGGGGACGGACATTCCCGAGGGAAAAACAGGGGGAAAAAGGGGCTTTTCCCCCGGCCAAAGCGCCCGGGAATTCCTGCACTGGGTGGCTCCAAAGGGATTTATTTTCCCTGCTGGAACCGCGGGCTGGGAACGGGATCCACCACGCTCCAAAAGCTGCCGGTTTTTTCCCGATTTTCCAGCGATTTTCCAGCGATTCTCCCCATTTTTCCCCTCTTCCCAGCGGAGCGCTCCCGGTCTGGAATGCTCAGGACTGCGGCACATCCAAAACCCGCCTGTTTTCCCCCGTTTTTCCCGGCAAAAACGCGTGGAAAAAGCAATTCCAACCCGCAAACCACCCCTGGATTTTTCCCCCTCGACACAGCCAGCCCGTGGATTTATGGAATTTTTCCCCCCCAAACTCCCTTTTCCCGGGATAAACCCACGGGAACGGCTCCGTGCTCTGAGTGCCGAATTCCCGGCGGATCTTTTTTCCCTCCCAAACCGGGAGAAACGCGGAGGACTCGGAATTTTCTCCTCCTCCTCCTCCTCCGGGTCACGGCCGAGGATCCCACACATTCCCAAGCTCACGGTTTGGGACACATCCGCGTGTTTTTCCGCATGGAATTCTCCTCCTCCTCCTCCAGGTCACGGCCACATTCCCAAGGTCCTGGAGGTTTTTTTTTTTTACTCCCCCAACGTGAGATTTTTCTATTTCCTTGGTTTTTTGGGGTTTTTTTCCCTGAGTTTTTCCCTCCTTTTCCACAACAGGAGGATGGGGATGGTCATTCCCAGCCCCAAACACGATCCCAAAGGATTTCCATCCCACAGGGAAGCCCCTGTGCATCCTGGAGGTTCCTTAACGAGCTCGTTTAGCCAAAAAGTGGCTTTTTCCCCCCATTCCGGAGCCGGCCGTGGATAAATCCCCACGGGAGCTCTTCCTGAGCTGCTCCAACAATCCGGAAAATCCCACAGGGAGGGTTTTTTGGGATCCAGGAGTTTGGCAGCGCTGGGATCCTCAGGGAATTCGGGTGCGGGGTCGTTGCTGCTCCAAAGGTTCGGGGATGATCCCAAAGGTGATCCAAGGGGATCCAGGATGATCCCAAAGCTGCTCCAAGGGGATCCAGGATGATCCCAAAGCTGCTCCAGGATGAGCCCAAAACTGCTCCAAGGGGATCCAGGATGATCCCAAAACTGCTCCAAGGGGATCCAGGATGATCCCAAAGCTACTCCACCGGGATCCAGGATGATCCCAAAGGATGATCCAAGGGTCTGGGATGAACAGAAAGCTGCTCCAAGAGGTCCTGGGTGATCCCAAAGCTGCTCCAAGGGGCTCCAGGATGATCCCAAAGGTGATCCAAGAGGTCAGGATAAGCCAAGAACTGCTCCAAGAGGTCAGGATGATCCCAAAGTTGCTCCAAGGGGCTCCTGGGTGAGCCCCAAGCTGCTCCAGAGGCACTGGGATGATCTCGAAGCTGCTCTGAGGGGCTCCAGAACAATCCCAAACACGCCCCAAGAGGTTGGGATGATCCCAAAGCTGCTCCGAGGGGCTCCAGAACAATCCCAAACATGCCCCAAGAGGTCAGGATGATCCCGAAGTTGCTCCAGAGGTGCCCGGATGATCCCAAAGCTGCTCCAAGGGGCTCCAAGAACCTGCCCGTGCAGACCCTGCCCTGCCGAGCCCCCAGCTCGGGTCTTCTCCTGGACACAGACCCCACCCAGCACACCTGGGGTCACTCACAGACCCCCCCCTTGCACACCTGGATCCTCACAGAGAACCCCCCCTGTACACCTGGACCCCCTCGCAGACCCCCCAGCGCACCTGGGGTCACTCACAAACCCCCGCCTTACACACCTGGATCCACCTGGACCCCCCTCGCACACCTGGACACTGTCACAGACCCCCCCCCCGCACACCTGGATCTCCCCACGGACCCCCCATGCACATCTGGGGTCACTCACAGACCCCCAGCACACCTGGACCCCCTCACAGACCCCCCCCCCGCACACCTGGACCCACCTGGACCTCTCTCAGTACAGACCCCCCCCCCCCCCCACCCGTCTCAAACCCCCGGGACCCCTCACGGACACCGGGACCCTCTCTCAACTTAAGCCCCCCCACATCCGGCTCCCCTCACGGACCCCCTTCACGGTCCCCCCTTCCCGCGTCCCCTCACAGCCCCCCCTCACCAAGGTCCCCTCACGGACCCCCTCACCTGGGTCCCCCTCACCCGGGTCCCCTCATGGACCCCTCCTCACCCGAGTCCCCTCACGGACCCCTCAAGATCCCCTCACGGCCCCCTCCTCACCCGGGTCCCCTCACGGTCCTCTCACGGACCCCCCCACACCGGGGTCCCCTCACGGACCCCTCAAGATCCCCTCACGGACCCCTCCTCACTCGGGTCCCCTCACGGACCCCTCAAGATCCCCTCACGGACCCCTCCTCACCCGGGTCCCCTCACGGACCCCTCAAGATCCCCTCACGGACCCCTCCTCACCCGGGTCCTCTCACGGGCCCCTCCTCGCCTGGGTCCCCTCACGGACCCCCCCTCACCTGGGTCCCCCTCACCCGGGTCCCCTCACGGTCCCCTCACGGACCCCCCTTCCCGCGTCCCCTCCGCCGTCACAACCCCCCGCACCCACCGGACACCCGGTGCCCCACCCTGCCCACCGTCCCCGGGCCACCGGGAGCCGCGTGCGCCCGGTCCTGTCCCCCCCCGGACTCCCTCCCGTCCCCCGTGTTCCCCGGTGTCCCCCCCCCGTCTTTCAGCACCCGGGACGGGGCCGGTACGAGGGGGTCGGGGGGGGGTGTCAGCGCCTCCTCCCCGCTCCCCCCGAGCTCTTCCACCGGTCCCGGGCCTCGCCCGCCCCGCCGGGCCACCCCCCCGGGCACTCACCGGACCGGCCCCCCGGGGCCGCGCCCGCGGGGCTGCTCCCGCTCAGCGGCACCGGCGCTGCCGCCCCGCGCCCGGCTCGGGCCCGCGCCGCCGCCGCCGCGCCGGGGCCATGGTCCCCTGAAGAAGCGACCCGGGGCCCCGCCCGGTCCCGGTCCCGGTCCCGGTCCCGCCGCCGCCGCCTGCGCCGCTCCGGCCGCTCCCCCGCCCCCCTCCCGCCGGCGGGGCCTGACTACGTCACGCCGCGCGCGACCGGGCCGCCGCCGACATCTTGAGGGGGGGGGCGGCGGCGGCGAACGGGGCCCCGGCGGGGATGAGGGGCCCGGTGAGGAAGCGGGGCCCGGCGGGGAAGCGGGAGGAGCCGCCGCCGCCGCCGCCATGTTGGGGCCGCCCCCCGTCCCCGCGCCCGCCCCGCCGGAGCCGCCGCCGCCGCCCTCCGCCCGCCCGCCCCGCGCGCGGCGCGCCGCGATGACGTCAGCGGCGCGGCCGTGCCGCCATCTTGAGAGTGGCGGGGGGGGGGGGTGTCGTGTGGCGGGGGCCGCGCAGGGACCTTCCGGGAGGGAGGGGTGGAGCGGCGCGGGTGTTGCGTCATCAGAGCGCGACGGCGGCGCCGCGCCGCCATGTTGGGGGTGTGAGGGGAAGGTCGGGGACGGAGGGGAGGGGGCGGCCTGAGGGGACCCCGGGCTCTGTCACTGTCCCCAAAAGGGGACCCCGGGCTCTGTCACTGTCCCCTGAGGGACCTGAGGGGACCCCGGGCTCTGTCACTGACCCCAAAAGGGGACCCCGGGCTCTGTCACTGTCCCCAAAGGGACCTGAGGGGACCCCGGGCCCTGTCACTGTCCCCAAAGGGGACCCCGGGCTCTGTCACTGTCCCCAAAGGGACCTGAGGGGACCCCTGAGGCTCCGTCACTGCTGTCCCCAAAGTGTCCCCAGGATGTCCCCGCAGTGTCCCCAAGGCCGTGTCCCTGCCCCGGGATGTCCCCAAGGCCATGTCCACGCAGTGTCCCCAAGGCCATGTCCGTGCCCCGGGATGTCCCCAAGGCCGTGTCTGTGTCCCCAAGGCTGTGTCCCTGCCCAAGGATGTCCCCAAGGCCATGTCCCTGCCCCGGGATGTCCCCACGGCTGTGTCCGTGTCCCCAAGGCCATGTCTATGTCCCCAAGGCCATGTCCGTGCCCCGGGATGTCCCCAGGGCTGTGTCCCACAGCGTCCCCATGGCCGTGTCCGTGCCCTGGGATGTCCCCAGCGCTGGGGACAGAGCCCTGCTCGGTGCCAGCACGCGCCCGCCGCTGGTGGCAGTGCCATCGTTTATTCCCGCGGCCCCCGAGCCCCCGGGTGACGGTGACACCTCGGTGACACCTCAGTGACACCGCCTGCTGTCACACGCTGGTGGCCTGCGCGTCGTCGTTGCCGCCGGACTCGTCGCAGCCCCTCGGGGACACGGGGCCAGCGCAGGGGGGGCGGCCCAGGGCCCCCCGCAGCTCCGAGAGCTCCCGGTGCAGCGCCGAGAGCCGCCGCTCCTGCGGGCGCGGGGACACGCGTGTCACCCCTTTGTCACCCGAGTGTCACCCCTGTGGCACCCGTGTGGCACCCGTGTGTCACCTGTGTCACCCTGAGTCACCCCTGTGTCACCCCTTTGTCACCCGAGTGTCACCCCTTTGTCACCCGTGTGTCACCTCTGTGGCACCTGTGTGTCACCCAGTGTCACCCCCTGTGTCACCCCTTGTCACCCAGTGTCACCCCTGTGGCACCCGTGTCACCCGTGTGTCACCTGTGTCACCTGAGTGCCACCCCTGTGTCACCCCTTTGTCACCCGAGTGTCACCCCTTTGTCACCCCTGTGGCACCCGTGTGTCACCCAGTGTCACCCCTGTGTCACCCCTGTGTCACCCCTTTGTCACCCGTGTGTCACCCCTGTGGCACCCTGTGGCACCCGTGTGTCACCTGTGTCACCCTGAGTCACCCCTGTGTCACCCTGTGTCACCCGTGTCACCCTGTGTCACCCTGTGTCACCCCTGTGTCACCCCTGTGTCACCTTGTGTCACCCTGGGTCACCCCTGTGTCACCCTGTGTCACCCGTGTCACTCCTGTGTCACCCTGTGTCACCTGTGTCACCTGTGTCACCCCTGTGTCACCCGTGTGTCACCTGTGCCACCCCTGTGTCACCTCTGTGTCACCTGTGTCACCCCTGTGTCACCTGTGTCACCCCTGGGTCACCTGTGTCACCCATGTCACCCCTGTGTCACCTGTGTCACCTGTGTCACCTGTGTCACCTGTGTCACCCCTGTGTCACGCTCTGGGTCACCACTGTGTCCCCCAGTGTCACCTTTGTGTCACCTGTGTCACCCACATCACCCCATGCCACCCCCGTGTCCCCCCGGTGCCCCCCAGTGTCCCCCCAGTGTCACCCCCTGTGTCACCCAGTGTCACCCCATGTCACCTGTGTTACCCCGTGCCACCCCCGTGTCCCCCCAGTGTCCCCAGTGTCCCCCCAATGTCCCCCAGTGTCACCCCGTGTGTCACCCCGTCTGTCACCCCATGTCACCTGTGTTACCCCGTGCCACCCCCCGTGTCACCCCATATCCTTCCATGTCCCCACAGTGTCCCCTTTGTGTCACCCGTGTCACCCCGTGTCCCCCCCAGTGCCCCCCAGTGCCCCCAGTGCCCCCCGTCCCCATCCCAGTCTCACCAGTTCCCGGCCCCGCTCCTCGCTGGTTTTTCAAGCCTTCCAGGTCCTTTTTCCGGCTCCCTTCGGCCGCCGTCAGCCTGGGGCAGGGGGGGATTGGGGACAGAGACCCCAAACTGGGCACCCAAACTGGTCTGGGGCACCCAGACTGGGCACCTGGACCGGTCTGGGGCACCCAGACTGGGACATCAAACTGGGGCATCCAAACTGGTTTGGAGCACCCGGACTGGGGCATCCAAACTGGGGCATCCAAACTGGTCTGGGACACCCAGGCTGGGACATCAAACTGGGGCATCCAAACTGGTTTGGAGCACCCGGACTGGGGCATCCAAACTGGGCACCCAAACTGGTCTGGGGCACCCAAACTGGGCACCCGGACTGGTCTGGGACACCCAGACTGGGTACCCGGACTGGTTTGGGGCACCCAGACTGGGGCATCCAAACTGGGGCATCCAAACTGGTCTGGGACACCCAGACTGGGACATCAAACTGGGGCATCCAAACTGGTTTGGAGCACCGGAACTGGGGCATCCAAACTGGGCACCCAAACTGGTCTGGGGCACCCAAACTGGGCACCCGGACTGGTCTGGACAACCCAGACTGGGTACCCGGACTGGTTTGGGGCACCCAGACTGGGGCATCCAAACTGGGGCATCCAAACTGGTCTGGGACACCCAGACTGGGGCATCCAAACTGGTCTGGGACACCCAGACTGGGCACCCGGACTGGTTTGGGGCACCCCAGACTGGGGCATCCAAACTGGTTTGGGACACCCCAAACTGGGCACCCAAACTGGTCTGGGGGCACCCAGGCTGGGGCATCCAAACTGGTTTGGGACACCCAAACTGGACACCCGGACTGGTCTGGGACACCCAGACTGGTTTTGGGGCACCCGAACTGGAGCATCAAAACTGGTTTGGGACACCCAAACTGGGCACCCGGACTGGTCTGGGGCATCCAAACCTGAGGCATCCAAACTGGTCTGGGACACCCAGACTGGGGCATCCAAACTGGTTTGGGATACTGGGATGGGGACCCCACAACTGGGCACCCAAACTGGGCACCCGGACTGGTCTGGGACACCCAAACTGGACATCCAAACTGGTCTGGGACACCCAGACTGGGGCACCCACGGTTTTTGGGACACCCCAAAAGTTTGTGACCACCCCCGTTTAGGGACACCCACAGGTTTGGGACACCCCCTCCTTTGGGTCCCCCTGCTCGGTGACACCCCCTGTTCTATGACACCCCATTTTGGGGTGCTCTGGCCCCTCAATTTTGGGGTTCTCCTCCCCATTTTGGGGCTCTCCCCCCCAATTTTGGGATTCTCCTCCTCAATTTTGGGGCGCTCCCCTTAATTTTGGGATTCTCTCCCCAATTTTGGGGTTCTTGCCCCCAGTTTTGGGATTCTCCTCCCCCAATTTTGGGTTCTCCTCCCTCAATTTTGAGATTCTCTCCCCAGTTTTGGGGTTCTCTCCCCCAATTTTGGGTCCTCCCGCCCCAATTTTGGGGTCCTCCCCCCTCAATTTTGGAGTTCTCTCCCCCAATTTTGGGATTCTCCCTCCCAATTTTGGGGTTCTCCCCCCCTCAATTTTGGGGTTCTCCCGCCCCAATTTTGGGGTCCTCCCGCCCAATTTTGGGCCCCCCCGGCCCACCTGGCCGCCAGGTTGGCGGCGCGGCGTTGCCCTCGTCCAGCTGCGCCCGGAGCCGCTCCAGGAGCTCCGGTGCCGCTCCTCGGCCCGCGCCGCCCGCGCCTCCGCCCGCTCCAGCCGCTCCCGGTGCTCCGCCAGCTCCTCCCGCAGCGCCTCCAGCAGCCGCCCGTGCTGGGGACACCGGGACGGGGTCACCGGGGGCTTGGGGACACCGGGACGGGGTCACCGGGCGTTTGGGGACACCGGGACAGGGTCATCAGGGGGTCACCGGGGGGCTGGGGACACCGGGACGGGGTCACCGGGAGGTACCGGGGGTTGGGGACACCGGGACGGGGGCACCGGGGGGCTGGGGACACCCGGACAGGGGCACCGGGGGTACCGGGGGTTGGGGACACCGGGACAGGGTCATCAGGGGGTCACCGGGGGTTGGGGACACCGGGACAGGGGCACCGGGAGGTACCGGGGGCTGGGGACACCGGGACGGGTCACCGGGAGGTACCGGGGGTTGGGGACACCAGGACAGGGGCACCGGGGGGCTGGGGACACCGGGACGGGGTCACCGGGGGTTGGGGACACCGGGACAGGGTCATCGGGAGGACGATGCATCCTTCTGGACCTCACGATTCCGACTGGGATCCAACACCGGTGATGGAGTTTGGGATCATCTTTGGGTTGAAATCCTTGGAATCTCCTGGACCTTGCAATTCCAACTGGGATCCAACAACTGGGAATGAAAGTTGGGATCGTCCTTGGGTTGAAATCCCTGGAATCTCCTTCTGGACCTCGTGATTCCGACTGGGACCCGACAGTCGCCGATGAATTTTGGGATCGTCCTTCTGATCCAACCGGAGCGGCTCCAAATCCCACCCAAAATCCCGGCCAAGGCGCCGCCATGTCCCGGGGATTTTTTGGGAATTTAATCCTGGATTATTCCCGGTTTTCTCTTCTTCCCACCCAACCACCCAGAATTCCGACTGATTTTGGGGTTTCTTCATCGTTCCGGGATGATCCGGTGGGATGGAAACGCATCCGGATCTGGAAATCTGGGATTTGGAGCTATGGGAACCCATCTGGATCTGGAAATCTGGGATTTGGAGCCATGGAAACGCATCCGGATCTGGAAATCTGGGAATTCTGAGCCACGGGAACCTATCCGGATCTGGAAATCTGGGATTTGGAGCTATGGGAACCCATCTGGGTCTGAAAATCTGGGAATCTGAAGATTTGAAAATGTGGGAATTTGAAGATCTGAAAATGTGGGAATTTGAAGATCTGAAAATCTGGGAATTTGAAGCCGTGGAAACCCATCCGGATCAGATTTTCCCATCTCCCATTCCCGGCCATTTTCTGTTGGAATTTTTTTCCCAAAAAACTCCTTTTTTTATGGACTTTGTCCTCAGAATATTCCAAAGGTCCATCCCGGCTCCAGTGCCGACCCCGGGCGTCGGCGCCACCTTCGATAAAGGAAATTTATGGAATTTCAATGGGAAATTTACGGAATTCCTTCAGTTCTGGGAGGGATTTACGGGAAAATCCCGTTCGGATCGCGATCCCAGAGAATCGGGGAAGTTTTTCCGCCTCCGAATCCTCCCTGGGGGGGTTTTATCCATGGAATTCTGCCGAGTGTATCCCAGAAAAAGCCACGAATCCGATGCCGTGGGAATTCTGGGGTCGGATAATGGATCCTGGCCGATGGATTTTGTCAATTCCGTGTTCCTTGGAGGGGGAAATCCCGGGAAAAATCCCTGCCCTGGATCCCAACTTCCAATCAGGGAGGGTTTGGAGCTCATCCCGTGGGAACGGGACGCGGATTTGGGGATGGAAAATTGCTGGGAATATTTGATCCCTGGTTTATTTATCCTCATTCCTCATATTTTTTATCACCAGGAATTTAATCCCTGATTTTTTTTATCTTGGGAATTTTTGATTTTAGGGATATTTGATCCCTGATTTTTTATTTTAAGGATATTTGATCCTTGATTTTTTTAATCCGCATTCCCGATTTTTTTCATCCCGAGGAATTTAATCCCTGATTTCTTTTATTTTAGGAATATTTAATCCCTTTTTTTTCCCCCTGGGATATTTAATCCCTGATTTTTGTACCATTGGAATATTTAATCCCTGATTTCTTTTATTTTTAGGAATATTCCATCCCTGATACTTTTATCCCTGGGAAATTTGATATCCAGGGATTTTTCAGTCCCTCCTGCCGAGGTTCCGGCTCCGGATCTCCCCTCCGGAGCGGCGCCGTTCCCGGGATACCCGAGCCTGGTGAATCCATGGATTTTCGTGGCTGTTGGATCTTTTTCCAGCAATTTTCCCTCTTTTTTTTTGGCGGCAAAACCCCAATCCCCAATTCCAGCTCCATCCCTGGGGAATTCCAATCAATCCCTGGGGAATTCCAGCCCTGTCCCCGGTCGGGTTCATCCGGTGCCGTTCCCGAATTAATTTTTTTTTCTCTTCCTGTTTTTTTTTTGGCAGAAATGGCGCCAAAATTGAAGAAAAAAGGGCACTCGGGGCGGGAGCAGAAAAAGGTAGGAATGGGAGTGGGAGTGGGGTTGGATCCGTGGATTGGGATTGGGATTGGATCAATGGATTGGGTTTATTAACTGGGTTGGGATTGGATCCATGGATTGGGAATGGATCAATGGATTGGGATTGGGAATGGATCAATGGATTGGGATTGGGTTCATTAACTGGGTTGGGAATGGATCAATGGATTGGGAATGGATCAGTGGATTGGGATTGGGAATGGATCAATGGACTAGGATTGGGAATGGATCAATGGATTGGGATTGGGTTCATTAACTGGGTTGGGATTGGATCCATGGATTGGGAATGGATCAATGGATTGGGATTGGGATTGGGAATGGATCAATGGATTGGGATTGGGTTCATTAACTGGGTTGGGATTGGATCCATGGATTGGGAATGGATCAATGGATTGGGATTGGGAATGGATCAATGGATTGGGATTGGGTTCATTAACTGGGTTGGGATTGGATCCATGGATTGGGAATGGATCAATGGATTGGGATTGGGTTCATTAACTGGGTTGGGATTGGATCCATGGATTGGGAATGGATTAATGGATTGGGAGTTGGGAAATGGATCAATGGATTGGGATTGGATTCATTAACTGGGTTGGGACTGGATCCATGGATTTGGATTGGGATTGGATCCATGGGTTGGGTTGGGAATGCATCAATGGATTGGGATTGGGATGGGATCCATAAATTGGGATGGGATCCATAAATTAGGATGGGATCCATGGGTTGGGATTGGAACGATGGCTTGGATTGGGATTGGATCGAGATTGGATCAGGATTGGGTTGGGATTGGATCCATGGATCGGGATGGGATCCGTGGGCTGGGATCGGGATGGGATCCATGAGTTGGGATCGGGATGGGATCCATGGATTTGGGTTGGTTATTTTGATGACCCAGAGGGGCATTTTGGTGACCAAAACCCCATTTTGATGACCTAGTTGGTCTTTTTGATGGACCAGAGAGACGTTTTGGTGACCCAGGAGAACATTTCAATGCCCAAAACCACATTTTGGTGACCAAAAACGCATTTTGATGGCCCGAGAGGTCGTTTCGATGACCAAAAAAGCCACTTTGATGACCAAAAAGTCCCTTTGATGACCCAGGAGGTCACTTTGATGACCAAGAAGCCATTTTGCTGACCACTACAACAGTCTGATGACCCAAGAGGTCCTTTGGGTGTCCAAAAAGCCACTTAGATGACCCAAAAGGACACTTGGCTGACCAAAACCCCGTTTTGGCGACCCAAGCGCTCCTTCCACCGCCCAAAGCCCCGTTTTGACGCCCCCACCAGCACATCCCCCCCTCCTCTAACCGCTCCCTCTCCCCCCAGCACCACCACCACCACCACCAAGCGGCGCCGGCGCCGCCGCAGCCTCCTCCGGCGCCGCCCCAGCCCGTCCCGCAAGCGCTGCAGCCGCCGCAGCCGCCGCCCGTCCCGCAGCCCGCGGCGCCCCTGAAGGCGTCGCCGCCGCCGCCGCCGCCCTTCGTCCCCGCCCAGGTGCCCGTCCTGGAGCACCCCTTGCCGGGGACCATGTTCGACACCATGGCCCATTTCGGCCAACCCATCCTGCACCTGCCCCAGCCCGAGCTGCCCCCGCCCCACCTGCCCCCGGCGCCCGAGCACAGCACCCCCCCCCCACCTCAACCAGCACGTGGTGTCTCCTCCAGGTGAGCGCCGGCGCGGCCTGCGGGGCGCCCGGGGGGTGGGTGGGTGAGGGAGGTTTTTCTTGGCTCTTCTCGGTGGCCACCGCGGTCTGGTTGGGATGGCCCAACGTCGCAGGGGATGGCGATGGTGGTTGAGGGAAAAGGGAGGTTCTTGGCTCTTCTTGGTGGCCACCGCGGTCCGGTTGGGATGGCCCAACGTCGCAGGTGGTGGTGGTGGGTGAGGCAAAAGGGAGGTTCTTGGCTCTTGGTGGCCACCGCGGTCCGGTTGGGATGGCCCAACGTCGCAGGGGATGGTGGTGGGTGAGGGAGGTTCTTGGCTCTTGGTGGCCACCGCGGTCTGGTTGGGATGTCCCAACGTCGCAGAGGAAGGCGATGGCGATGGGTGGTGGGTGAGGGAGGTTCTTGGCTCTTGATGGCCATCATGGTCTTGTTGGGATGTCCTAACATTGCAGAGGATGGCAGTGGGTGAGGGAGGTTCTTGGCTCGTGATGGCCATCGTGGTCTTGTTGGGATGTCCCAGCGTCACAGAGGACGGCGGTGGCGGTGGGTGAGGGAGGAGGGAGGTTATTCTTGGCTCTTGGTGGCCATCGCGGTCTGGTTGGGGTGTCCCAACGTCACAGAGGAAGGGGACGGTGGTGGTTGAGGGAAGAGGGAGGTTCTTCTTGGCTCTTGATGTCCACCATGGTCTGGTTGGGATGTCCCAGCGTCGCAGAGGATGGCGGTGGATGGGGGAAAAGGGAGGTTCTTTGGTCTTCACATTGGTGGTGTCACTGTGTCCTTCATGGGACATCCCAACATCCAAGAGTGAGATGATGACATCAGGTGGGGTCGGTGGGTGACGAGCCATCCCTTGGAAGTTCTCCCGGTCTCACCGCCGTGTCCTTCCTGGGACACCCCAGAGGAGGAGGATGGCGTTGGGTGGGGTCGGTGGGTGACGGACCATCCCCTGGAAGTTCTCCCGGTCTCACCGCCGTGTCCTTCCTCCGCAGCTTTGCACAACGCTCTGCCTCAGCAGCCCTCGAGGCCCAGCAACCGGGCGGCGGCGCTGCCCCCGAAGCCGCCACGGCCGCCGGCCGTGTCCCCGGCGCTGCCCCCGCCGCCGCAGCCGCCGCCGCAGCCGCTGCTCCCTCAGCCGCCGCTGCCGCAGCCGCCGCAGGTGCTGCTGGAGGACGAGGAGCCGCCCGCGCCGCCGGTGCCGCCGCCGCCGGTGCCGCCTCCGCCGGTGCCGCCGGTGCCGCACCACGGCCTCCCGCTGAGCGCCAGCCAGATGCAGCTGTACCTGCAGCAGCTGCAGAAGGTGCAGCCGCAGACTCCGCTTCTCCCTTCAGTGAAGGTCCAGTCGCAGCCGGCGCCGCCGCAGCCGCCGCCGCCTCCCCCGGCGCTGCCGCCGCCGCCGGCGCACCCCGCGGTGCAGCCGCTGCAGCCGCCGCCGCCGCCGCGCCCGCTGCACCTGCAGCCCCTGCCCTTCCCGTCGCACCTGGCGCAGCCGCCGGCGCCGCCGCAGCCGCCGCAGCAGCAGCCGCAGCCCCCGGCGCAGCCGCCGCAGGCGCCGCAGCCGCAGGCGGCGCCGGCCAAGCCGCAGCAGGTCATCCAGCACCAACCCCCTCCTCCCGTGGTGTTTCTACATTCCAGAATTTCTAGATTTCTTTTAATAAGATACAGTTGTATGGGTATGGTCAGATTTTTGCGATGAAATGCTGTAGTGAGGAGGAAAAGGAAGGTCTGTTTTTTTCCAATTATAGCTTTTTTTTTTTTTTTCTTTATGTAGAACTTCCCTCACTTGTTAGGGCAAAAAATATGTTTAACCCTACAATGCTTGAGAATTATTTAACAGCGGTAAAATCAACATACTGCCTATCCCACACTGTGCAGCCTTGAATGTAACCACGGTTGAAACTCAAGGGAGGAATAGCAAATTCTGAACAAACTGGTACGCCTGAGATGGAGTTAAATTTCCATTAGCAGCTTGTATGGGTGCCAGGTTTAGAGCTTGTGACCAAAAAGTGTTGACAATTACACTCTGTTTTAATCCTTGGAACCGTGTTTTGCACGTGGGCAGGGCCTGCTCTGTTTTCTCACTCTGCCCAACCTCTCCCAGTTAGAGAAACTGGAGTTGCCAAAGGAAGTGCCAGTTGCTAACCTGAACGGTCACAAGCTATCCATGCATGAAGGTATCTAGTAAAAGAAAATCACTTAAGTGAGATGAGAGAGCTTCAGCTAGCAGTTTGCCAGAGAGTAGCTGGGAAATGGCTGCCAGGCACTGGAGGTTTCCTTGCGATCGCCCCCTTATTTGAGGTCATGAATCATTAACGTTTAGAAAAAAAATTATTACAGTCCCACTCGTCGATTTTTAGTGAACTTTAAACTCCCATAGCAGCACCACCAGTTACCACTTAAGCCACGTTCCTCAAGGAACATCCACCTGTTTTTGAACATCTTTGAGGCTTTGTCGATGCACTCCACCACTCCCCTGGGCAGCCCATTCTGATGCTTTCACTCTTTCTTGAAGATTTTTTTCCTAATATCTATCCAACCCCTCGAGTGCAGCTTAGAGCCATTATCCTCTTGCCCTGCACCGCTTGCCTGGGAGAGAGGCCAACGCCACCTGGCTGCCAGGCCTGCTCGGCAGTATGTACTGAGAGCTGTGTAAGATCTCCCCTGAAGCTGCTGCATCCCAGGCTAAACAGCACAAACGCCCAGTGTCTTCGTAAGACTGTGCTCCAGTACCCTTCACCCGCTCTGTTGTTCTTCTTGGACAATGCTCTCCCTCAGTGCGCCTCTCATGGTAGTGAGGGCCCAAACTGAACACAGCATTTGATGGCTGCAGCCTCACCCAAATGCGGTGGAGTACAGGTGTATGGTTCACTGGTGGGAGAGGTGATCGGATCTGTGTTGTTGTCGCCCTGGGTCCTGCTGTGGTGCAGTGGTGTTCCAGAGGGATGGTGCATTGGCCCTTCTTGGTTCAGGCGGCTGGGCGTAGGAGGGACAGGGTCGGGGGGATGGGTTGTTGCAGCTGGGGTGAGGGCCCTGTGGGGTGTTTGGACCCAGGCAGCGGGCCGGAGGTCCGGTGCGGAGTGTCGGCCTTGGCGTTGTGTTTTGGGTGTTTTTCGAGCGTCCTTCCTTATTTTCCATCTCCGTAGATAATATTTTCATCTTACCCATGATTTTTCTTGCGTTTGCTCCTCTAGTTTATTTTCTCTAGTTCATTTCGCTGGGGAGGATGTGAGTGAGCAGCTTTGGGGACTTAATCTGCTGAGCCGGGATAAAGCCCACCACAAGGATGATTAATCTTTTGGTGTTGGTGGCAAAATATTTACCTGTTTCTAAAAATGTAAAGGAACACCCACTTCACTTCAATTTTCTTTATGTACGGCAAACACTACTAGACTTGCAAATAAATAATTTACAGCTTTGGTGCTGATTGGTCTATCGTGTTTTCTACTACGAGACATTGTTGGTGCGTGTGCTTCTAGGCTGAGTATACCAAAAGAACATAGTATAGAAGGCAACTGTGAGGATCTTTGGGAAGCAAATTCAAGTGAAAATGTTAGGGAAAATAGGTGTCGGAATGGACCTCGTGGATTAAGACTCCTTCCTCTTTGTCCTTACCAGACAAAACCCAGAAATCTCAGAATCATTACCCTTTTAATGCCTTCCACCTGCCCCGAAAATTGATGGTGATGCTTGCAGTTCTCAAACTCCTCCACAAAGAGAATGTAGTGGAAAAGCTCCATGTAAACCCTTAAACCACGGATAGATGTTCCTTAAATGCAATAGGATAAGAGTGACAAAGCAAAATGTGCCCGTATAAGGCTTGGTGCCTGTTGTATGAGAGCTATCGGAGCAAAGCTGGTGGAAGAGAGACTTTGATAGCAAACAACAGGAGACATTTATTTTCACTTCACAAGAAAATTGAAATTTAGTTTAATGAAAAGAATTGCCTGTCTTTTTGACAGAACTTTAAAGACATGATACTCAGCAGATCATACTCTTGGTCATAAGTCCAATTCCAGCTCATTGCAGGTAGCTATCATTCATACCCCACTACATATGAAAGCACCTTTTAAGACAGATAGGAACTTCTAAAAATGCACAGTTTCATTAGCATGACGGATTGCTGCTCACTCAGCCTTTATTCGTGAAAATGTGTGGTTCCGTTCACAAAAAAGTAGTATAATAGGCTAACCTTTTATCTTGAGGAAGTATCTGATTTAAGAGTCAGGTTGCGACTCCCAAGTGTGGTGGTCACATGAATATCTGATCAGTTCATAAGATTAATACGTGTGAGTTGAACGAATCAGTTTGATTGGTGATGAAACTATTTTGGAGACATAAGCATGCATTTTAGACTCTTCACCATTTACCTTTAAACCAATCAATACTTCCTAACTTAATTTGCGTGATGATTGTAAATTGAGATTTTTATTCATGTTCGGTATGCTTCCTCAGCCCTTTTAAAGCTGGTTTTCCTTCTTTTTTCGGTTTGTGTTTCAATGTTCATAAGTATTTGTTTATGGAAAGGGGCACCAATTGTCTCACCCCTCCCCAGCCTAAACTGAACAGTGAAACTTAAAATTCAAGTAGTTGAAAGACTTCAGATGTTTCAATTGCTGTTGTAAACCCTCTGTTTGTCCGCTGAAAAGGCTGTGGAAGATGGGTTTATAATCTTGTAATTAAAATACTACTTGAGTTGTGTGTATGAAACAGATTGCTGACGGACGACGGAGTGTTAGTTTAGACCAATGTTTAAGAGTTTGCCTCCTTCAGTCCTTTACTGTCGATTGATTGTAGCTAAGTCTATAAACCTCTGCGTGATTGCTCATATGCGTACTACAAGTTGCACTGCTTTTGGCAACATGGATTGTGAGGGGAGATGTCTTCAATTTGTGCGTGCCTTTGCAAGGCAGGCAAGAAATCAAAGCAGTTGATTTTTTTTAACTCTAAATAATTTTGTCCCGTTGGATAATACATTCCATGGGATGAAAGAAGCCTATTTTTCTTAGCTCCAGTCATCACGGCAAGTTTCAAAATCAAGTTGAGGACAGTATCCAAGTAATCATTATAAAACACGGGACAGATTTTTTGTTTTGGATGGGTGGGTGCATGCCTGTGCACATGTAAAAATTAGGTCATTGAGAGAATAAATGTGACCCAATGATATGCAGTGTGGTTAGATACACTTACCTGGTTTGTTCTCGAGTTCTGGTTATGACTCTCTTGCATTTCCATATCTTTGTTTTTTCTTCTTGTCGACAAGTTACATATGTTTGGTGTCGGCGGAACTCTGAAAATTCACAAATTTCCTGAGTTAGCGGAAAGTCGATGATTGATTTCTAGGAAAGGACAAAAAAGGCGAACTGCAAAGAGAAAACACTTTCATAATACTTTCATTCAGCATTGCTTCAGCTGTTTTGAACTCTTAAACTTCTTGGCTTAAAGATTTGTGAAAATTACCAACTTCTAAATTGAATTCTCAAGAAATCAACATCAGGATATTTTGTCAAGAACGGACAAAGGGAGCTTTCTGATTGCTCTGGGGCCTGTGATGATACTGTTTCCTTAAAGCTGCGGTCTAGGGAAAGGTTAGCTGTTTGTGACTGGCTTAGTATTTTAGAATATAGAATTTATCTTATTTTTCTAATAAAAGGATTTTTGTACTAAAGTAGCTTTGCGAACATACTTTTTTTGTAGACGTCAGTATGTTGATTTTGTCTTAAAATTTTAATTGATCAGCTTAAACTTTGAAGTGACTATAGCTGTACTTTTTTAGCAGTCTAAATTTCTGTGCATAGCTGAATACGAGAAGCAAAAGTCGTATTGAAATAGGTACAGCATTCTGGTTTGGTAATACAGGAATTTTGTAATAGAATAATATTAAAATTTTTCACATTATGTTGTTGCACAGTTCCACTTTATTTGTAACTGAGGGGTCATTAAATGTAGATACCTCTGTGTATAAGAGAAAATTTTGGTGGTTTCTAAGTCCTTACAGATTTGTTCATAAGTGATTGCTTAATACCCACTTTACAGTTGAAGTATTTTACAAGTTCAAGGTCCCTTAGCAATATGTGCAGTGTGAGATTGAGCAGTATTTTAGATGTTGTGGCAAAACCTGCCTCTGCCTACTTCCTGAAGATTAATTGTGTCTTGACTGATTACGTAGGAACTGAAAGCATTCCCGATATTCTGTCTCACATAGAAATGCAGAGACAAAAATCTCTATGTTTAGGCAGCTGAAAACAGTTTTGGAATTACAATTCATGTAGGAATGTGATATGTATATTTTATGTACGTACCACAGTGTGTACTTGTATAAAATTGCATGAAAAAATTTATTAAAACATGAAATAAGCATATCATTATAAGCTGCATTTTTTCTAAATGAAAGTTTACAGGAACGAATTTGGGTAAATTTTGTCATGAAAATTTATGTCTCGACTCAAAGTTAGGGGAGTGGTTTTGTCTTTCTTTGAAGAACCGACAGAAATTAATAAAACCTTCCAATTATCTCCACTAATGTGTAGTACATTGTTTCTGAATGGGTGATGTTAAATTTTTAGTTTTTAATTCAGCCAATTTCAGCGGAAGTAAATACTGAAAAAGATGCAGTTACTTGTGGACTGTCCAGTTAATTCTTGCCCTGGAATTTAAAAGCTTATAGTAATAGTTGTAAGTAGTGTTACTTTAAAATACCGTGGAACTAAAGCTCTTTACTCCATTTAAAATAAACTATTCTTTTTCATTCATGATTGATGTGGAGGAGAACTCCTTAAATATTCTAACTGTATTTCTTTTTATAGAAACTCTGAATCAATTTAAAACCACTCTCTTTATCCTTGGTTTTACCATTATTTTTCATTTCTATCATTCCATACTATCCATAAACCAAAGCATTTTACTTCCTAGAATAAGCTGCTAGTCAAGTGGAGAGCTTCACCCACTGAATGGTGGCATCTATATACTCTAGTTTCTCTTTCTTCTCGCTTGTGTACTTGTTTCAATGGTCTGTGAATTTTTTTTCATGCGAAGTGCTATACTGAGTTGATTTTCTAAAAGAGTATTCTTCCTTCAATTGTGTCCAAAAGAGCATTGCATACTTTTGGTATTGTGGTACTGCTTTTTATGTCTCGCTTTCCCTGTCCCCATGTCTCCTGCTAGTTTTGAAGGACTTGTTCACCTATCTTGCGAAAACTAGTTCAATTACAAATTACGAGTGGTTCTGCAATTGAAATTCTTAAGCTCTGTTTCAGAAATAACTTTCTTAAGAGTGCATTTTAATTATAGTTGGTCGAGAAGAGCTCTTTACTTGAGAAGGAAGGTTATATAATAGAGGAAAAATTCGTATCATTCTAGGGTCAGGCAATTGAAAGAAACTTGCAGTTTACTCTTAGGCGCTGAATATTCAAGTTAAGCAAGGAATTATAGCATTACAAATATGTTTCTTTGGGTATCTATAAGGTTTGTAGATATAAAAGAAGAGAAGCTTTTGCAGATTCCAGATGGAATAATTTATATTTTTTCTAAAAATTGTTTTTACTTTGTTATTACTCTTATGCTGGCCTCAGAAACAAATGAGGGAGCGTGGTTGCCTTTTTTACAGTGTATGTAGGAAAATGGTCTTGAGGAAGCTTTAAGGCAAAACTGCGGGTGTACAAAAAAAAATAGCAATCTGCATGTTGCTTGTAAAAAAAATACTTTTTGCAAAATATGAAAGGACTGTCCATTCCTAGTTAGAAGTGGCACTGATTAGATTATCTACTTGTCATTAGCACTGTCTTCCATATTCATGGGTGATGGCTGCTGAAGGGGTATGCTGTTTATCTTTCGTGTGCTTATGCTTCGTACCAGTATGCATTTGGTTATATGTCTATATCTCCATTATTGTTCTGAGAGCCAGCTTTGAGTTCAGGTGTCAAAGTTACTGTTTTCTCATGTGGTAGATGTACTGAACAGTGTAAATTGAAATTTGACCCATTTAGTCGCGTTCAGGTTTGTAAATTTAGATACCATTATTTCAAAATTTACTAGTGTAAATTTTGATGGTGACTAAAACCCCAGGACTATTAGCTGTTAAGGATCCTTGTGTCTGCAGAGTCAAGAACATGTATCAAATTTGCTACTTATCTAAATTTTTTTAAAATATCCCATATTCTTATTTACATAACTTCCATGCAAGTGTAAACTGGGAAGACTAAAATGCATAAGTTACAAACAAAGATAATTAAAGAATGATTAAAAGAAATTTTGAATACAACTTCAAGATGATTGGGACTGACCTCTCTCTTGCTGTTTGATAAGAGAAGTTTAGTTAATATTATGTTTAAGTAACTGAGAAAAAGGAGAGTGGATCAAATATTCCTGATACCATGGTGCAATGTTCCTGTTTATGCACTTGTTTGTTCGCAAATCTCACGTACTTGAACAAAAAATGTCTGATACGTGTTTAAACTGAAGTAGCATCCAAATCTTTAAGGACTATATGAGCTACGATTCACTTTAAAGTTAAAAAATTTTGGGAATAATGTACAAACAAAGGACAATACTATTTTTATTAGCTCCTAAAGATTGTGCTCACATATGTTAATTAGCAGAGTCATACTTCTATAAACCAGAATTTGCAGTACCTAAATGAAACCCAGGGAAAAGAAGAGTGTGTTTTAGGGAAATACAGAAGTGGAGAGAAGTGGTCCAAACTGTAGAAAATAGTTATTCGTAGCCATTTTTCTAACTTTTGGTATTGTCCATTGAGGCTTATTGTGCAGTCATCTCCTTTCATGACAATTAGTGGGAAATAAGTGAAGTGATACCTTAACTTCAAAAGTATATCCTTATAGCTCATGTTCATTTATTTTGTCTACTTTGCATGATTTCAAAAAGAGAATAAGACAGGAAAAAATCCTCATGCCGCGGTATATATAAATTCTAAAAGTTTTTTTGATCTGTTCTCCATGAAGTCATTAGCAAAGAAAAAAAAGGATTATGAAAGATTGCTTTATAGCACATTTGGAAAGTTGAAGTCGTCAAAAGTGTTTTTGCTAGGGATTAATTCAAATTGTAATGTAGTTTAAAACAGCAGTCATCTTAAAACTATATGGACTCTTAGGCAGCTGTGGTAAAACATAAGTGAAACCTGATTATTATGGGCTCAAAGGAATGCTTGATGTATTTCCCCCTCCTTAGCTATGTGTCTGTAAAATGCAGGGGTAGGGTAAATTTCCGTTTGGTGATGTTGTGCTTTTTCTCGTCTGTGATTTAAGTAAGTAGAGTGTGCTCTATTTTGAAAATTTTGCAACTTGATAATTTGTTGTCTAGAGGTGGAATCACTGGACTTACTTTTTCAGATATATCAAATCCTAAGGTTTGAATCTATTCTTTTTAAAGGATAATTTTACATGAGGCAAATTCTATATGAGCATGTCTAGCGCTGCTGCTAGAAGACTGCTTTTTTTCTGTGTATGTTTAAGAGGGATGCTGCTGATTATTGTTTTTGCCCTTAAAGGAAAATTATTCTAGTGCAACAGCTTAAACCCAAACAAATTCCAAACATTTCAGATGTCATGGGTCTACGAAAATCCCAGACACTTTTTTGAATTTTGTTACTTACAGACTAGCTATTTCCTAAAGATCTCGTCACACCGTTTTGCTACACAAAACAAATATGAAAATCGGCCGAATTACACCAATAACCATTATCAGAATGAGAACACCCTCGAACCAGTGCATTACCTGCTGCCAGACGAGTTCGTCAATTAGCTCTAGAGAAAAAAGACCCCTTAAGGAAAAACCGGCATTGCAGACATATATTAACAAATGTGTTCTTAGATACTGTAGTGTCTGTAAGCTTCTGATATTCTCATATAGTTTAGTGTGTTAAAGCTAAACTCACCAGAAGTCATTATTTCTGGTGAGCGAATGATTCGTGAGGAGAGAGAGGGAGGAGTGATTTATAGATGGTTGCCCACTTGGTCAAAGTTGAGCAATAGGCATCTGAATACCTGTTACGCATGCCTTTTTCTGACAGAGTAAATTTAATACGTTGGCATGGATCCCGGATTGAGAATAGTGTAGAATGATATGAGAGATGGTCAAAAAACGGCTCCATGGATGAATATAATAGGGAAACTTGTCCTCTTATTCAAAGTGGAACATGCGTGATTGCAATTCAGGAATTATCATTGGTATTAGAATAGTGTTATATGGGATAAGGTGATAGTTAGGTGATGGTGACATTACCGGTAGGGCAAGTGAGAGCTTGCTTGGCTTCAATCTGTCCCCATACTTTTCTTCTTTGCCCCCTTTTTTGCAACGAATTTCCATATCGAGTAAAAATTGGTTGGGAATGGTGGAAGCCGGAAGGAAGACCGACTGATTCTGGAAAGACGATCGATGGCCCTGGATTGGTTGGATTAAACGGTGGATGGATGGATCACTGGAAGATCACGAGATACGGGGTGGTAGCTGTATGCAGTATGGAGGGATGCATGCTGATAAAAATACTGCGGATGGACCAGATAGATGGAGGCGATGGACCAGCATGAGGAGGCATGGATGGGTCTGAAACAAATTACTGCGGCTGAACAGCTGGAAGATGCACTGGGAAGGAAGCGCGTGCTTCTGTAATGACTTCTGTTTTTGTTTAG
>JACSVZ010000036.1:539740-629226 GCA_014706295.1 Lycocorax pyrrhopterus obiensis | reverse complement strand
TGGCTGGAGTCACATGTTGGGTTGGAGTCAATGGTTGTGTTGGAGTACTCAAGTGGTTTGGGAGAGCTGAGTGCCTTTCAGTGTCAATGGTTGGGCTGGAGTCAATGGTTGGGCTGGAGTCAATGGTTGGGTTTGAGTCAGTGTATGGGCTGGGGTCAGTGGTTGGGTTGGGATCAGGTGGGTTGATGGTTTAAGGGTTGGTTTGTCATTGGTTGAATGAGGCGTCCGGGTTTGGTGAGGCGATCAGGGTGGAGTGATGGGTCAGTGGTTGGATGAGGTGATCCCAGTGTTGAGAATTTGATGATCCGGTGGTTGATTTTGTCCAGTGGTTTGTGGTGATTCCAGTGGTTGCATGAGTGTTTGAGATTTGGCTTGATCCAGCCTGTTGGGTTGATGATTCAAGGCGTAGATTGATCAAGGATTAGATTCCAGTGTTGCATTTGGGTATCCATCGGTTGGACTCGATGATCCAGTGGTTGGACTCAGTGATTGATCCAAGGGTTAGACTTGATCCAGTGGTTGGAGTTGATGATCCAATGGTTGGTCTCGATGATACCATGGTTGCACTCGATGATCCAATTGTCGGATTCGATCCAATGGTTGCACTCGATGATCCAATGGTTGGACTCGATGACCCAATGGTTGGACTCGATGATCCAATGGTTGGATTCGATCCAATGGTTGCACTCAATATAGTGGTTGGATCTCGTGATCATGATCACGTCTTGTGTATCGATCGTGGTTGGACTCTGATGATTCCATGGTTGGGGATCGATCAATCGGTTGCACTCAATGATCCAATGTGCACTCTCTGAGGATGGGTCTCTAGGTTGTGGAGCTTATATTCAAGTTAGCTTGATCCAGGATTAGACTTGCATCCAGTGGTTGGTTTGAGTGATCCATGTGACTCGATGATCATGTGGTTGGATATGATTGATCCAGGGTTAGAGACTTGTCCAGGTTGTGATGTGTTGTGATCCTGTGTTGGCGTATGATCAAGGGCACTCGATGATCATGTCGTGATCGATCCAATGGTTGCACTCGATGATCCAATGGTTGGACTCGATGATCCGATTGTTGGACTCGATGATCCAATGGTTGGATTCGATCCAATGGTTGCACTCAATGATCCAGTGTTTGGACTCGATGATCCAATGGTTGCACTCGATGATCCAGTGGTTGGACTCGATGATCCAATGGTTGGATTCGTCAATGGTTGCCTCAATGTCAGTGGTTGGATCGATGATCCCTGGTTGCCTCTTGATTCCATGGTTGATCGATCATGGTTGCCTCATGATCCCGTGGTTGCCTCGATGATCCATTGTCGGATTTCGATCCGGACCACCGACAATCCCAATCCTTAACCTCTTCCTTCTTTCTCCGCAGTTATTATAATCCAACTCGATGTGACTTGAAAAAGAAGAAACGTTGAGGAAGAACTTAATTACTGGAACGCTCAAGAATGTATCCAGGATTTTAACACGATGTTTACAAACTGCTACATCTACAACAAGGTACGGGGGAAATTCCCGGGAATCCGGGCCGGGAAAACCGGGATTCAGTCAGCGGGAACGGCTCCTGGCTCAGCCTGAATCCCGCTGGGAGCGGGGGAGTCCGGACGGGGATTTTTCCCTCTTTTTTTTGGTTTGAAGAGGAATATTTGGAGGGATTTTTTTTGGGGATCAGATCCTTGGGAATTTTGGTCTGGGCTCCCTGTTTTCCGGGAATGTTGGAAGTTTGGAGTCTGGGCATGGATTTTTCCTTTTTTTTTTGGTTTTAAGGGAATATTTGAAGGGATTTTCCTGGGGTTGTCCCTGCCTTGGGTGCTTGTGGCGTTTTTCCCACGCCGCCCTCCCCTTCTTTTTCCGCCTTCCCCCCACCTTTTTTTTCCCGTTTTTTTTTTGTTTTTTTTTTTTTATTTCTTGTTTTCCCCTTTTTCCCGTTTCTCTCCCCTTTTTTCTCTCTTTTCTGTTTTTCCATTTCTTTCCCCCTGGACCTCCTTTTCCGCCACCTTATCCCTCCCCTTTTCCACCCTTTCCTATAAACCCGATTCGCACCAGGACCAATCCCGCGCTCTTGGAGCGATCCCCTTGGAACCCCTATTCCGTTTTCCCCCGTTTTCCCAGGGTACTAGTCTTAATGGCAGGAAGCTCATTTGGAGAAGCTGTTTCCTGACGACAAATCTCGGAGTGACCACCGGGAGACGGGGGAAATCGTCTCGCCGACAAGGGACGAGGCCGCCTGCCCGCCGGAAGCGGTACGGGATCCCGGTTCCTCCGGAATTCCCAGGATTCCCGGGATTCCCGGGCCGTCAGTCGACCGTGCCTTAGCCCTGATGTTTCCGGATTTCCCTCTTGTTGGTTTTGTGTTGATGTATGAAGGATTTTTTCCTTGGATTTTTCCCTTTTCCGCTTTTCCACTTATTCCCATTTTTCCTTCGTTTTCCCTTCGTTTTCCCTTCGTTTTCCCTTCGTTTTCCCTTCGTTTTCCCTTCGTTTTCCCCTTCGTTTCCCTTCGTTTTCCCTCCTTTTCCCCTCCTTTTCCCTTCCTTTTCCCCCTTATTTTCCACTCCTTTTCCCTTTCCTTTCCCCTCCTTTTCCCCCTCTTTTTCCTCTCTATTTTTCTCCTCTTTTTCCCCTTTTTCTCCTACTTTTCCCCTACTTTTCCCCTACTTTCCCCCTGCTTTTCCCCTACTTTCCCTTTCCTTTTTCCCTTCTCTTTCCTTCCTCTTTTCTTCCTTTTTCTTCTTCCTTCCTCCTTCCCTCCTCCTTCCCTCCTCTTTCCCTCCTCTTTCCCTCCTTTTTCCCTCCTCTTTTCCCTCCTTTTTCCCTCCTTTTTCCCTCCTTTTTCCCTCCTTTTTCCCTCCTTTTTCCCTCCTTTTTCCCTCCTTTTTCCCTCCTTTTTCCTTCCTTTTTCCTTCCTTCTTCCTTCCTTCTTCCTTCCTTCTTCCTTCCTTCCTTTTTCCCTCTTTCTTCCTTCCTCTTTCCCTCCTCTTTCCCTCCTCTTTCCTTCCTTCTTCCTTCCTTCTTCCTTCCTTCTTCCTTCCTTCTTCCTTCCTTCTTCCTTCCTTCTTCCTTCCTTCTTCCTTCCTTCTTCCTTCCTTCTTCCTTCCTTCTTCCTTCCTTCTTCCTTCCTTCTTCCTTCCTTCCTTTTTCCCTCTTTCTTCCTTCCTCTTTCGTTTCTTTTTCCCTCCTTTTTCCCTCCTTTTTCCCTCCTTTTTCCCTCCTTTTTCCCTCCTTTTTCCCTCCTTTTTCCCTTTCCTTTTCCCCCCTTTTCCCCCCATCTCCCCCTTTATCCCCCTTTCCCCCCCCGCTGACCCTTCCCCCTCTCCCGGCAGTGCCCTCCAAGCCCGGCTCCTCGGCGCCGCCGGGCGCTCCCCAGCCCTCCCCGTCCCCGGCGCCGCCCGCGGTGCCCGCGGTGCCCGGCCTGGCGCCGCCGCTGCCGCCGCTGCCGTTCCCGCCGGTGCCGCCGGAGCTGCTGCTGCCGCCGCCCGCCGCTCCCGCCGCGCCCCCCGCGCCCGCCCCGGCCCCCGCGCCCGCCCCGGCCCCGGCGCCGGCCCCCGCCGCGCTGCAGCCGCACCCGCCCGTCATCCCCGCGCCCGCGCAGCCCGTCAAGGTGAGTGAGCTCTGCCTCGTTAGGCTCGCTAATTAGCCTGATCGGGCGTTAGCGTTTATTGGGTGTTGATATTAATTATTGCTTACTGTTGTTTTTATAGTTGGTTTTTCTTATTATTGTCGTTATTATTCTCTTTATTTTTTCTTGATATGGTTGTTATTGCTAAGCCTTCGTTAGCCTTGGTTAATTAGCCTGATCGGGCGTTAGCGTTTATTGGTCGTTGTTATTATTTGTTAATTATTGGTTACTGTTGTTTTGTATTTGTTGCTGTTTTTATAGTTGGTTTTTGTTATTATTGTTATTCTTCTTCTTTTTCCCTCTTATGGTTGTTATTGCTAAGTATTCATTAGCCTTGGTTAATTAGCCTGATTGGGCGTTAGCGTTTATTGGGTGTTGGTAGTAATTGTTAATTGTTGGTTACTGTTGTTTTATGTTTGTTACTGTTTTTATAGTTGGTTTTTCTTATTATTGTTATTATTATTCTCGTTCGTTTTCCGTATTATGGTTGTTATTGCTAAGCCTTCATTAGCCTTGGTTAATTAGCCTGATTGGGCGTTAGCGTTTATTGGTTATTAATTATCAACTATTGCTAGTTGTTATTCTGTATTTATTATTGTTGTTGTAGTTCGTTATTCTTTTTATTATTTTTTGTTTTTGTTTCATATTATAGTTGTTTTATAATATGATTGTATATGTAATTGTATTATAATTGTTAAACCTTCATTAACCTCGCTTCGTTAAGCTAATTTGGCGTTAGCATTTATTGGGTATTAATTATCAATTACTGGTTACTGTTATTCTGTATTTGTTACTGTTATTGTAATTTATTATTGTTTTTATTACCATTCTCCTTGTTTCTCCTATTATGGTGGTTGTTGCTAAGCCTTCGTTAGCTTCGCTTCATTAAGCTAATTGGGTGTTAGCATTTATTGGTTATTAATTATCAATTATTGCTAACTCTTATCCTGTATTTGTTACTGTTGTTGTACTTTGTTATTGCTTTTATTATTGTTCTTTTTGTATCGTGTTATAATTGTTTCTAAGCCTTCGTTAGCCTCATTTCATTAAGCTAATTGGGTGTTAGGATTTCTTGGTTGTTATTATTAATCTTTAATTATTACTCACTATTACTCTGTATTTATTGCTGTTATTATAGCTCATTGTTATTATTGTTCTGCTGGTTTGTACTATGGTTGTTGTTTCTAAGCCTTCGTTAGCCTCGGTTCATTAAGCTAATTGGGCGTTAGCATTTATTGGTTATTAATTATCAATTATTGCTTACTCTTGCTGGCCGCTTTCCAGCCAAAAAAAGGCGTCAAGAGGAAAGCGGACACCACCGCGCCGACGGCCACGGACCCCATCCACGAGCCCAAAACCATCAATTCCCAAAAAAACCCCAATTCCCGAAATAACGCCCTTTTTTGGGTTTTTTCCAGCCAAAAAAAGGCATCAAGAGGAAAGCGGACACCACCGCGCCGATGGCCACGGACCCCATCCACGAGCCACCCTCGTTGCCCAAAACCATCAATTCCCAAAAAACTCCCTAATCCCCGAGGTAACACCACATTTTTTTGGGTTCTTTCCAGCCAAAAAAAGGCGTCAAGGGGAAAGCGGACACCACCACACCGACGGCCACGGACCCCATCCATGAGCCCGAAACCATCAATTCCCAAAAAACCCCCAATCTCCGAGATAACATCGCGTTTTTTGGGTTCTTTCCAGCCAAAAAAAGGCGTCAAGAGGAAAGCGGACACCACCGCGCCGATGGCCACGGACCCCATCCACGAGCCACCCTCGTTGCCCAAAACCATCAATTCCCAAAAAAACCCCCAATCCCCAAGATAACGCCGCGTTTTCTGGGTTCTTTCCAGACAAAAAAAGGCGTCAAGAGGAAAGCGGACGCCACCATGCCGACGGCCATGGACCCCATCCAGGAGCCCGAAACCATCAATTCCCAAAAAAACCCAATCCCCAAAATAACACCGCATTTTTTGGGTTTGTTCCAGACAAAAAAAGGTGTCAAGAGGAAAGCGGACACCACCACGCTGATGGCCACGGACCCCATCCACAAGCCCAAAACCATCAATTCCCAAAAAACCCTCAATCCCCGAGGTAACACCACATTTTTTTGGGTTCTTTCCAGCCAAAAAAAGGCGTCAAGGGGAAAGCGGACACCACCACACCGACGGCCACGGACCCCATCCACGAGCCCAAAACCACCAATTCCCAAAAAACCCCCAATCTCCGAGATAACATCGCGTTTTTTGGGTTCTTTCCAGCCAAAAAAAGGCGTCAAGAGGAAAGCGGACACCACCGCGCCGACGGCCACGGACCCCATCCATGAGCCGCCCTCGTTGCCCAAAACCATCAATTCCCAAAAACCCCCAATCCTTGAGATAACATTGCGTTTTTTGGGTTCTTTCCAGACAAAAAAAGGCGTCAAGAGGAAAGTGGACACCACCACACCGACGGCCATGGACCCCATCCACGAGCCCAAAACCATCAATTCCCAAAAAACCCCCAATCCCTGAGATAACATTGCGTTTTTTGGGTTCTTTCCAGACAAAAAAAGGCGTCAAGAGGAAAGCGGACACCACCACGCCGACGGCCATGGACCCCATCCACGAGCCACCCTCGTTGCCCAAAACCATCAAAAACCTCCCCCCAATCCTCGTGGTAACACCGCATTTTTTGGGTTCTTTCCAGACAAAAAGGCGTCAAGAGGAAAGCGGACACCACCACGCCGACGGCCATGGACCCCATCCACGAGCCACCCTCGTTGCCCAAAACCATCAAAAACCTCCCCCCAATCCTCGAGGTAACACCACATTTTTTTGGGTTCTTTCCAGACAAAAAAAGGCGTCAAGAGGAAAGCGGACACCACCACGCCGACGGCCATGGACCCCATCCACGAGCCGCCCTCGTTGCCCGCCGAGCCCAAGGCCGCCAAGCTGGGCCCGCGGCGCGAGGGCGGCCGGCCCGCCAAGGCGCCCAAGAAGGAGGTGCCGGACTCGCAGCAGGCGCCGGCGGACAAGGGCGCCAAGGCGTCGGAGCAGCTCAAGTACTGCGGCGGCGTCATCAAGGAGATGTTCGCCAAGAAGCACGCGGCCTACGCGTGGCCCTTCTACAAGCCCGTGGACGTGGAGGCGCTGGGGCTGCACGACTACTGCGACATCATCAAGCACCCCATGGACCTCAGCACCATCAAGGTGGGGAATTGGGGGGGGTTTGGGGGGGAGAAAACGGGGGGTTTGGGGGGGAAAATGGGGTTTTGGGGGGAAAAATGGGGGAGAAATGGGGTTTGGGGGGGAAAAATGGGGGTTGGGGGGGGAAAAATGGGGGTTTCGGGGGGAAAATGGGGTTTGGGGGGGAAAAAATGGGGGTTGGGGGGGAAAAAAAGGGGGGTTTGGGGGGGGAAAATGGGTTTTGGGGAAAGGAAATGGGGATTTGGGGGGGGAAAAATGGGTGTTAGGGGGAAAAAAAGGGGGTTTGGGGGGGAAAAATGGGGGTTTGGGGGGAGAAATTGGGGTTTTGGGGAAAGAAAATGGGATTTCGGGGAAAGAAAATGGGATTTTGGAGGGAAAAAATGGGGGTTTGGGGGGGAAAAATGGGGTTTTGGGGAAAGAAAATGGGATTTCGGGGAAAGAAATGGGATTTTGGAGGGGAAAAAATGGGGTTTGGGGCGGAAAAATGGGGTTTTGGGGAAAGAAGATGGGATTTCGGGAAAGAAAATGGGATTTTGGAGGAAAAAATGGGGTTTGGGGGGGAAAAATGGGATTTTGGGGAAAAAATGGGGATTTGGGGGAAAAATGGGGGTTTGGGGGGAAAAATGGGGATTTAGGGGGAAAAAATGGGGTTTTGGGGAAAGGAAATGGGGCTTGGGGGGGAGAAATGGGGGTTTGGGGGGGGAAAAATGGGTGTTGGGGGGGAAAAATGGGTGTTGGGGGGGAAAAATGGGGGTTTTTTGGGGAAAGGAAATGGGGTTTTGGGGAAAAAATGGGGTTTTGGGGGGAAAAATGGGGTTTTGGGGAAAGGAAATGGGATTTGGGGGGAAAAAGTAGGACTTGGGGGGAAAAAATGGGGGTTTTGGGGGGAAAACGGGGGTTTGGGGGGGGAATGGGGGTTTTGGGGGGGAAAAATGGGATTTGGCGAAAGGAAATGGGGGTTTGGGGAGGGAAATGGGGGTTTGGAGGGGGAAAAATGGGGGTCTGAGGGTTCTTTTGACCCAAATAAGGGATTTTTTGGACCTAAAACAGCTTTTCTTTTGACCCAAACGAGGCGTTTTTTGCCCAAAACCAGATTTTCTTTTAGACCAAAATCAGATATTCTTTTAACCCGAACTAGATTCTCTTTTGACCCAAAACGAGGCATTTTTTGCCCAAGAACACATTTTCTTTTGGACCTAAAATCAGGAATTTTCTAACCCAAACCAGCTTCTCTTTTGACCCAAAACGAGGCGTTTTTTGCCCAAACCCACATTTTTTTCGGACCAAAATCAGGAATTCTTCTAACCCAAACCAGCTTCTCTTTTGACCCAAAACGAGGCATTTTTTGCCCAAGAACACATTCTCTTTCGGACCCAAAATCAGGAATTTTCTAACCCAAACCAGCTTCTCTTTTGACCCAAAACGAGGCATTTTTTGCCCAAGAACACATTTTCTTTTGGACCTAAATCAGGAATTTTCTAACCCAAACCAGCTTCTCTTTTGACCCAAAACGAGGCATTTTTTGCCCAAGAACACATTTTCTTTCAGACAAAAATCAGGAATTTTCTAACCCAAACCAGCTTCTCTTTTGACCCAAAACGAGGCGTTTTTTGCCCAAACCCACATTTTCTTTCGGACCCAAAATCAGGAATTTTCTAACCCAAACCAGCTTCTCTTTTGACCCAAAACGAGGCATTTTTTGCCCAAACCCACATTTTCTTTCAGACCAAAATCAGGAATTCTTCTAACCCAAACCACCTTCTTTTTCAACCCAAAATCGACCGTTTTTAACCCAACCCACCCGTTCCGAGGCGAGAAACCCCAACCCGGCGCCGTGCCCGGGCTCCCCCTCGCCCCGCGGCCGAATTCCCGTGGAATTCCCGCTTTTCCGGCGCTGATTTTGGCCCTTTTGGTCCCTTGCAGTCCAAGCTGGAGAGCCGCGAGTACCGCGACGCGCAGGAGTTCGCGGCTGACGTGCGGTTGATGTTCTCCAACTGCTACAAGTACAACCCCGCCGACCACGAGGTCGTGGCCATGGCCCGCAAGCTCCAGGTGAGGGTTCCTCGTTCCCGGGAAAATTCCCCCCTTGGAAAAGCCGAAAACTCTTGGAATAACCCGAAAAAACGCCAACAAAAAACAGCTGATTCGGCAAAAAAAAAAAGGTGGAAATCGGCGTTTTTTTGTCGTGGAAGTGAAATAAATGAGCTTGGTTCTGTCCCAGTTTCCTCCTTTAAGCTCGGCTTTGTTTTGTGTTTCTGTTTTTCCTGTCCCAGCTCAATTTTCTCTCAGTTTTCTTCCCAATTTTTTCTCAGTTTTTTCTCAATTTTCTCTCAGTTTTCTTCCCAATTTTTTCTCAATTTTCTCTCAGTTTTCTCCCAATTTCTTTTCAATTTTCCCTTAATTTTTCCTCAGTTTCCCGTCAGTTTCCTTTCAATTTCCCCTCATTTTCCCCTCATTTCCCCTCATTTTCCCCTCATTTTCCCCTCATTTTCCTTCGTTTTCCTTCATTTTCCTCTCATTTTCCCCTCAGTTTCCCCTCAACTTCTTCTCAGTTTCCTCCCAATTTTCTCCTTTAGGCTCAGTTTTATTTCCTATTTCTTTTTTTTCCCATCCCAGCTCAATTTCCTCCCAATTTCCTCCTTTAAGCTCAGTTTTATTGATTCTTTTTCCTGGCCCAGCTCAGTTTTCCCTCAGTTTTCCCTCAATTTTCCCTCAGTTTCCCCCTTTAAGCCGGGCTTTATTTAACATTTCTCTTTTCTCCGTCCCTCCCGCTTTTTGAGGCCGGAGCAGAAGGACGAGCGCGGCTCCAAAATGTCCCTTTTTTCCCCCAAAAAGCCTCGAGAGGAGCCCAGGGAGGCCCTGCTGAGCTTTAGGCCCCTCCTCCGGCGCTTTTCCAGGGAATTTTCCCAGCTTTTCCTCGTTCCCGAGGGTTTGGAATTCGTTAAGCAGCTCCTAACGAAGCTCCCGCGGCGCCAGCGGAGGCCTCGGTGTCGAAACTCCGTAAAAACTCCTGGATTCCAGCGGTTTTTGGGGAATTTGCCCGGTTGAAGTAAGGAAAACCCCATGGATTTGGGAAAATCCCATGGATTTGGGAAAAGCTGAGCTCCCAGAGCTCCAAATCCTCCCAGTATTCCTTCAAAAAGGAGGGAAAATCCTTTAAAAAGGAGGGGAAATCCTTCAAAAAGGAGTGAAATCCTTCAAAATGGGGAAAAATCCTTCAAAAAGGAGTGAAAATCCTTGAAAACGGAGGGAAAATCCTTCCAAATGAGTCAAAATCCCTCAAAAATTGAGTGAAAGTTCTTTAAAACGGAGGGAAAATCTGTTAAAACGGAGTCGAAATCCCTCGAAACGAGTGAAAAGCCCCGAAATGGATGAAGAGCAGAGGGGGCTGGGAATCCACCGTGGAATTAAGGCTGGAAAAGACCTCGGAAGTCGTGGAGTCAACCGAAGATGATCCAAGGAGATACAGAAGAACCCAAGAACTTGGAAAACGCCGCTTTTAAACGAGCGAATCCTACAAATTTGTCCCCCAAAACCACCTTGGAGATGGTTGAGGTCTCCAGTGGGAATCCGTTGTGGAATTGGGGTTGGAAAAGATCTCTGTGATCATCAGATCAATTGAAGAAGATCCAAGAAGATCCAGAAGGTCTCAAGAACCTGAAAGTTGTCGTTTTTAAATGAAAAATTGAGTAAATCCTGTAATTTTTTTCCCCCCAAATCGCTGGAGATGGTTGGGCTCTCCGGTGGGAATCCATTCTGGAATTAAGGTTGGAAAACGCCTCGAAAATCATGGAGTCAACCGAAGATGATCCAAGGAGATCCAGAATTACTCAGAAAGCTGGAAAACGCAGCTTTTAAAGGAGAAACTGAGTAAATCCTGTAATTTCCCCCCAAAATCACTCTGGAGATGATTCTCCAGTGGGAATCCACGGTGGAGATTGATCATCAAATCAACTGAAGGCGATCCAAGAAGATCTCAAGAACCTGAAAGATGCAGCTTTTAACCGAGAGATCGAGTCAAGCCTATCGATTTTTCCCCCAAACCCCACCTTGGAGTCAGTCAGAATTCCAAGAAATTCCAAGATTTCAGGATCACCCCCCCCTCCCCGTGTCCGCGTGTTGACCCCTCGTGTAGAACCCACGAGGTTCCGTGGGGACCCTCCCTTCGGAGATCCCCCCGACGCCGCTCGCGGTGCCGAGCGCGGCGTCACTCCCCGCCCGCCGCTGTCGTTGCAGGACGTGTTCGAGATGCGCTTCGCCAAGATGCCGGACGAGCCGGAGGAGCCGGTGATTCCCGCCTCGTCCCCCGTGGTGGTCCCGCCCCCCACCAAGGTGGCCCCGCCCTCGTCCAGCGACAGCAGCAGCGACAGCTCCTCCGACAGCGACAGCTCCTCCGACGACTCCGAGGAGGAGCGGGCGCAGCGCTTGGCCGAGCTCCAGGAGCAGGTACGGGGTCGTCCCCGGGGTCCTTCCGGGGCCATTCGGTGGCCTCGGGGTCACGGCTCGAAGGCGCCGATTTCCCACGGCCGTCGGCTCCGGAGGCACCAAAATCGTTGGGTTTGTCCACCCAGAATCGTTGGGTTTGTTGAGCCAGAATCGTTGGGTTTGTTGAGCCAAAATCGTTGGGTTTGTCAACCTCAAATCCTTTGGTGTGTTGACCCAAATTCGTTGGGTTTGTTGACCCGAAATCATTGGGTTTGTTGACCCAAAATCGTTGGGTTTGTCTACCCAGAATCATTGGGTTTGTTGACCCAAAATTGTTGGGTTTTTTACCCAAAATCGTTGGGTTTGCTGACCCAAAATTGTTGGCTTTGTTGGCCCAAACTTGTTGGATTTTTTTTTCAGAATTGTTGTATTTGTTGACCTAAGAGTGTTTGGTTGACCCAAAATCGTTGGGTTTGTTGACCCAAAATCATTGGGTTGGTTGATCCAAAGCTGTTGGGTTGACCCAAAATCGTTGGGTTTGTTGACCTGAAATTCTTCAGTTTGTTGACTTGAAGTTATGGGTGTTTTACCCAAAATCGTTGGATTTGTTGACCCAAAGTTGGTGGGTTGACCTGAAATCGTTGGGTTTGTTGACCCAAAATCGTTGGGTTTGTTGACCTAAAATCGTGGGGTTGACCCAAAGTAGTTGAGTTTGTCGACCCAAAATTGTTGGGTTTTTGACCCAAAATTGTTGGGTTTTTTACTCAAAATCGTTGGGTTTGTCCACCCAGAATCGTTGAGTTTGTCGAACTGAAATCCTTTGGTTTGTTGACCCAAACTTCTGGGTTTTTTACCCAAAATCGTTGGGTTTTTTACCCAAATTCGTTGGGTTTGTCCACCCAGAATTGTTGGGTTTGTCGACCTGAAATCCTTTGGTTTGTTGACCCAAACTTCTGGGTTTTTTACCCAAAATCGTTGGGTTTGTTGACCCAAAGTTGGTGGGTTGACCTGAAATTGTTGGGTTTTTTACCCAAAATCATTGGGTTTGTCGGCCCTAAGTTGTTGGGTTCTAACTCAAAATTGTTGGGTTTTTTACCCAAAATCATTGGATTTGTTGACCTAAGAGTGTTGGGTTGACCCAAAGTTGTTGGATTTGTTGACCTAAAATGGTTGGGTTTGCTGACCCGAAATCGTTGGCTTTGTTGATCCAAAGTTGCGTTGGGTTGACTCAAAATCATTGGGTTGGGTCGGTTGACCCAAAGTTGTTGGGTTGACCCAAAATCGTTGGGTTTCAAGCAAAGATGAAGGAGTAGGAGCTTTTCAGGAGGGTCCTTCTGCTGGAATGTGGTGGCAGGATCTGAGGTTGGATTGGGTGACCTTGGAGGTGACCATGGAATGACCAGACACTGCTCTCGGCGACCAGGTGGGGTCAGTCCGAGGTCGGATTGGATGACCTTGGAGGTGACTATGGACACTGCTCTGGGTGACCACCTAGGGGTTGGTCCGAGGTTGGATTGGATGACCTTGGAGGTGACCATGGAATGACCGGACACTGCTCTGGGTGACCAGGGGGGTCAGTCCGAGGTCGGATTGGATGACCTTGGAGGTGTCCATGGAACAACCGGACACTGCTCTGGGTGAGCAGGGGGGGTCGGTCCGAGGTCATATTTGATGACCTTGGAGGTGTCTATGGAACAACCGGACACTGCTCTGGATGACCACATGGGGTCAGTCATGGGATGGATTGGATGACCTTGGCGGTGTCCATGGACACTGCTCTGGGTGACCACCTGGGGTCAGTCCGAGGTCAGATCTGATGACCTCAGAGGTGTCTGTGGACACTGCTCTGGATGACCACGTGGGGGTTGGTCTAAGGTTGGATTCGATGGCCTCAGAGGTGTCCATGGAATGACCGGACACTGCTCCGAGTGACCAGTTGCGGTCAGTCCACGGTTGGATTGGGTGACCTTGGAGGTGTCCATGGACACTGCTCTGGGTGACCACGTGGGGGTCAGTCCAAGGTTGGATTTGATGACCCCGGAGGTGTCCATGGACACTGCTCTGGGTGACCACCTGGGGGTCGGTCCGAGGTGGGATCTGATGACCTTAGAGGTGTCCATGGAGTGACCAGACACTGCTGTGGGTGACCAGGGAGGGTCAGTCCAAGGTTGGATTTGATGACCCCGGAGGTGTCCATGGACACTGCTCTGGATGACCACGTGGGGGTTGGTCTGAGGTCAGATCTGATGACCCCGGAGGTGTCCATGGACACTGCTCTGGGTGACCACGTGGGGTCAGTCCGAGGTGGGATTTGATGACCCTGGAGGTGTCCATGGACACTGCTCTGGGTGACCACGTGGGGTCAGTCATGGATTGGATTTGATGACCCTGGAGGTGTCCACGGACACTGCTCTGGGTGACCACGTGGGGGTCAATCCGAGGTGGGATCCGACAGCCCTGGAGAACTTCTCCACCCTCCGCCACCCCGTAATTCCCCGTTTCCCGCAGCTCAAGGCCGTGCACGAGCAGCTGGCGGCGCTGTCCCAGCCCCAGCAGAACAAACCAAAGAAGAAGGAGAAGGACAAGAAGGAGAAGAAGAAGGAGAAGCACAAAAAGAAGGAGGAGCTGGAGGACGCCAAGAAGAGCAAAGCCAAGGAGCCGCCGCCCAAGAAGGCCAAGAAGAGCAACAGCAACAGCAGCGCCTCCAGGTGGGCCCTTCCCGCAATTCCCTGGGAGAGTTTCCCTTCTGCTAATTAATGGAATTAACACCGGGCCCTTAATGAGGGACCCCCTGGCCCAAGGGGGTGGGCGGGGTTGAGTCCAGCCCTGAGATCCGTTCAGGTTTTGGGGGACGCTGGGCAGGTGGAGCTCGGTTTTGGTGTCCGTGAGCAAATTAAGCTCAGTCTTGGGTGTCCCAAGAATAAATTAAGCTCGTTTTTGGGTGCCTAAGAATAAATTAAGCTCAGTTTTGGGTTTCTGAATAGGTTGAGCTTGGGTTTGGGTCTCCCGGAGCAGTTTGAGCTCGATTTTGGGTGTTCAGAACCAGCTTGAGCTCAGTTTTGGGTGTCCAGGAGCAAATTGAACTCAGTTTTGGGTGCCAAGAGCAGCTTGACCTCAGTCAAGACCATCTTGAGCTCAACTTTGTACATTACACATTTTAAGCTCGGCTTTCCGCCACAACTCCCGCTTGAGCTTCGCCCCAAAGCCACAGCCAGCAAAGCCACTCGTTTTTAGGATGAAAACTAAACCCTCTCAAGATGTGGTGGTTTAGTGCTGGGTTTAAACTCGGTTTAGGTCAGGTTTCGGCCTAAAACGCCGTTTTTTGGTCGCGCGAGCAGCAAGAAGGAGCCGGCGGCGGCGAAGCCCTCCAGCTGCTGTGGGTTTGGGCTGGGTTTAGACTGGGTTTAGGCTAGATTTAATTTGAGTTTAGGTCTACAACGCCGTTTTTTGGTCCTGTGAGCAGCAAGAAGGAGCTGGCGGCGGTGACGCTCTCCAGCTGCTGTGGGTTTGGGCTGGGTTTAGACTGGGTTTAGGCCTAAAACTCCTTTTTTGGTCGCGCGAGCAGCAAGAAGGAGCCGGCGGCGGTGACGCCCTCCAGCTGCTGTGGGTTAGGGCTGGATTTAGGCTGAGTTTAGGCCTAAAATGCTGGTTTTTGGTCATGTGAGCAGCAAGAAGGAGCCGGCGGTGACGCCTTCCAGCTCCTGTGGGTTAGGGCTTGGTTTAGACTGGGTTTAGACCAGGTTTAAGCTGGGTTTAGGCCTAAAACACCACTTTTTGGTCGCGCGAGCAGCACCCCCCCCCCCGCTCCGAGCGCGGCCGCCGCCCCCGCGGCTAAACCCGGCTTTAAGCTCGGCCTCCGCCCTGATCCAATTTGCTCCGGGATATTTCGGGATCGAACGGCCCCCGGTGACCCCCCCGCCGCCCCTCCCCCCGCCAGGGCTTGGGGGGGGGTCCCGGGTCCCTTCCAACCCCCCCATCCTCCCACCCGGGAGGGGATCCTGGTGGGATTCCTGGGGTGGGACCACGGGATGGGGTCCCGAGGGGTGATCCCGGTGCGGGATCCCAGTTTGGGGTCCCGGTGGGATTCCCGGGGGTCCCAGTTCAGGATCCCGATCCCGGTTTGGGGTCCCGGTGGGATTCCCGGGGTCCCAGTTCAGGATCCCGATCCCGGTTTGGGGTCCCGGTGGGATTCCCGGGGGTCCCAGTTCAGGATCCCGGGGCAGTTCCCGGTGTGGGCTCTCGGTTGGGAATCCCAGTTCCCCCAGTTCCCAGTGCAGGATCCTGGGGTGGGATCCCGGTTTGGGGTCCCGGTTTAGGATGCCGGGGCCGTTCCCGGTTTGGGGTCCCGGTTTAGGATGCCGGGGCCGTTCCCGGTTTGGGGTCCCGTTTTGGGGCCCCGCTGTGACTCCTGGGGCACGGTCCCGGTGCGGGATCCCGGTCCCGGTGCGGTTCCCAGTGCGGGATCCCGGTTTGGGGTCCCGGGGCCGTTCTCGGTTTGGGATCCCGGTTTGGGATCTCGGTTTGGAGTCCCGGGGCCGTTCCCAGTTTGGAATCCCGGTTTGGGGTCCCGGGGCCGTTCTCGGTTTGGGATCCCTGTTTAGGATCCCGGTTTGGGGTCCCGGGGCCGTTCCCGGTTTGGAATCCTGGTTTGGGATCCCGGGGCCGTTCCCGATTTGGAATCCCGGTTTGGGATCCCGGCGCCGTTCCCGGTTTAGGATCCCGGTTTGGGATCACGGTTTGGGGTCCCAGGGCCGTTCCCGGTTTGGAATCCCGGTTTGGAATCCTGGTTTGGGATCCCGGCGCCGTTCCCGGTTTAGGATCCCGGTTTGGGATCACGGTTTGGGGTCCCGGGGCCGTTCCCGGTTTAGGATCCCGGGGCCGTCCCCGGGGGTCCCGCCGCCCCCGGCCCCGCCCGTTCCCCCCCCGCTGCCTCCGCGGGGGCGGGAAGGGGAAGGGGAAGCGGCGGATGCTCCGCGCCGGCTCCGACCGGGAGCGGCGGCTCTCACCGGCACCGGTACGAGGGTCCGGGGGGGTCCGGAGGGCTCCTGGGGGGGTCCCGGGGCGCGGCGGGAGCCAGGGGCGGTGTCCCGGCACCGGGCGCGGCTGCGCGAGGCGGGACCGCACCGGGGGCTCCGGGACGGCACCGGGACGGCACCGGGGGCGCCGGGACGGGACCAGGGGCTCCGGGACGGTACCAGGAGAGCTCCGGTACCGGGACGGCTCCGAGGGGAGCTCCGGGAAGGGACCGGGGGGCTCCGGGACCGCTCTGGGATTGGCACCGGCGGCTCCGGGATGGGACCGGGGCTCCGGGACGGGACTGAGACCGGTACCGGGCCGGCTCCGGGACGCCGCCGGGACCTGGGGGGAGCTCCTGGACGGAGCGGCCACCGGGGCTCCTTTCCCCCCCCCTACCCTGCCCTCGGTGCCACCCCCGGAGCCCTCGGGGGTCCCGCACCGGGAGGAACCGGGCGGGGGGGGCCCTACCGGGGGTCCCGTCCCGGAATTTGGGGAGGGGGGACACGGTACCGGGAGTCCTGTCCCTAACTGGGAATGGGGGACACGATACCGGGAGTCCCATCCCTGACTGGGGAGGACACGGTGTCCCCAGCCCGGCGGTGACATCGCCCGATGTCCCCGTCCCTCACCGGCCACTCCTGGGGTGCTCCCGACGGGATCTCTGTCCCCCCGACCACCCCGGTGTCACCTCCTGCCACCCCGGTGTCCCCTCAGGTGTCCCCCCCGTTCTCCCAGCGCCATCCCCACACTCCCACCCTCACTTTTCCAGCTCCACCCCATTCCCGATGGGATCTCTGTCCCCCCGACCACCCCGGTGTCACCTCCTGCCACCCCAATGTCCCCTCACGTGTCCTTCCTGTTCTCCCACCGCCATCCCTGATGGGATCTCTGTCCCCCAACCCCTCCAGTGTCCCCTCAGGTGTCCCCCCCGTTCTCCCACCACCATTCCCAATGGGATCTCTGTCCCCCCGACCACCCCGGTGTCACCTCCTGCCACCCCAATGTCCCCTCAGGTGTCCCCCCCGTTCTCCCACCGCCATTCCCGACGGGATCTCTGTCCCCCCGACCACCCCGGTGTCCCCTCAGGCGTCCCCTTGCCGCTCTCCCACCGCCACCCCCACATTCCCACCCCTCCTCTCGTCCGCCCCGCAGGTCTCTGGCCGGAGCCATGTCCCGGCGGCGCTGACCCCCGGCGGCGCGCCCGGCGTCGCGGCGTCACCATGGGCAGCATCTACAAGGAGTACTTCAACCGCGACAAGATCCGCGAGCACTACAACTACACCAAGGGCGACGGCGACGCCGCCGCGCCCTCGCGCTCCGTGGGCTCCGTCCTCATCGTCATCCTCTGCTGCTTCATCGTGCTGGAGAACCTGCTGGTGCTGGTGTCCATCTGCCGCAACAAGCGGCTCCACCTGGCCATGTACATCTTCATCGGCAACTTGGCCGCCTCCGACCTCTTGGCCGGCACGGCCTTCATGGTCAACACGCTGCTGTCGGGCAGCACCACCTTCAGCCTGACGCCGGTGCAGTGGTTCGTGCGGGAGGGCACGGCCTTCGCCACGCTGGCCGCCTCGGTGTTCAGCCTGCTGGCCATCGCCATCGAGCGCCACGTGGCCATCACCAAGGTCAAGGTGTACGGCAGCGACAAGAACTGCCGCATGGTGCTGCTGATCGGCGCCTGCTGGGTGATCGCGGCCGCCGTGGGCAGCCTGCCCATCATGGGCTGGAACTGCATCAGCGACCTGGGCGACTGCTCCACGGTGCTGCCGCTCTACTCCAAGCGCTACGTGCTCTTCGTCACCACCATCTTCACCCTCATCTTGCTGGCCATCGTGGGGCTCTACACGCGCATCTACTGCATCGTCCGCTCCAGCCACGCCGAGATCGCCTCGGCGCAGACCTTGGCCCTGCTCAAGACCGTCACCATCGTGCTGGGCGCCTTCATCGTCTGCTGGCTGCCCGCCTTCATCATCCTCCTCATGGACGCCTCGTGCCCCGTCCGCGCCTGCCGGGTGCTCTACAAGGCCAATTATTTCTTCGCCTTCGCCACGCTCAACTCGGCGGCCAACCCCGTCATCTACACGCTGAGGAGCAAGGACATGCGCGGCGAGTTCCTGCGCCTGCTGTGCTGCTGCGGGAGGGGCCGGAGGCCGCGGCCGGCCGGCCGGGCGGGGGTCCCGCTGCGCACGTCCAGCTCGCTGGACAAGCCGGCGCCCTGCCCCAAAGGGGAGACGGCCACGGCGCCGCTGACCCGCGAGTGCACCACGTCCGTGTGATGGTGGGGGAGGGGGAGGGTTGTGGTCGGTCTGGGGGGTTGTGGTCAGTCAGGTGTGCTGTGGTCAGCCTGAGGGTGCTCCTTGGGTGCTGCGGGGATTTGTGAGTGGGGCGAGATTGACCCGTGGGTGGCCTTGGGGATGGTCTGGGGACACCCCGCGGACACCCCGTGGCCCCAAGGCCGCCCCAAGGCCACTCCATGGACACTTCATGACCCCACGGCCCCGTGGACACCCCATGGATGCTCCAAGTCCACCCCACGGACATTCCATGGACACTCATGACCCCCGTGGACACCCCGTGGACAATCCCAGGCCACCCCACGGCCCCATGGACACTCCAAGGCCACCCCTGGTCCTGTGGACACCACACGGACACCCCATGGCCTCGTGGACACCCCATGGACACCCCACGGCCCTGTGGACACCTCATGGCCCCGTGGACACTCCACGGCCACCCCACGGCCCCGTGGACACTCCAAGGCCCCGTGGACACTCCAAGGCCACCCCACAGCCCCATGGACACTCCACGGCCACCTCACGGCCCCGTGGACACTCCAAGGCCACCCCATGGCCCCATGGACACTCCACGGCCACCCCAAGGCCCCGTGGACATTCCACGGCCACCCCACAGCCCCGTGGACACCCCACGGCCACCCCACAGCCCCGTGGACACCCCATGGACGCTCCCATGGACACTCCAAGGCCCCGTGGACACTCCAAGGCCACCCCACAGCCCTGTGGACACTCCAAGGCCCCGTGGACACCCCGAGGCCGCCCCACGGTACGAACGGAGCGGGACCCTCGCGGCTCCCCAGGTACGGCCGGACGCCCCCGGTGCCCGTCCCCTTCCCCGCTCCCGGCCCTCCGTGTGCCCGGACACGCGGCCGGGGCCACCGCGGGGCCCTTCCCACGCCCTGCCCGAGCCCCGGGGCCCCGGCCGGACCTGTCGGACGAGTCCCGGGGGCCCCTCCCGGGCGCCCCGAACCCCGTGGGCGGCTCCGACCGCTCTTCCTTCCCGCCGGGAGCGCCGGGCTCGGCTTTTCCCGGGATAAACCGGGCCTGGGGGGGATGGTGGGGAGGGGAGGGGGCGCTGGAGCCCCCCCAAAACCCCCAAAACCCGGGTTTTTCCCCCAAACCCGGAGTTTCCCCCCAAAACCGGGGGTTTTCGCCCAAAATCCGGGGTTTTCCTGCGCGCTGGCGCGTGGGGCGTGGGGGGCTCATCCCGGTGCGGCCGGACCGGCTGGGATCCAACCCCCCCTTCCCACCCCCCCAACCCCGAAATTCCCGGGATTGCCCCCAAAATCCACCCCCGCACCCCGAAATTGTATTAAACCGGTGTTTTTTTCCAGACGTTTCCGCGTCTTTTCCTCGGTGCGATCGGGGGGGGGGGTGGGGGGGCAGAGAGCCCCAAATTTTGGGGGAATGGGGAGGATTCCCCCGCCCCCCCCCGAGAGGGAATTTGGGAAAATGGGGTTGAGCAGCTCAGGGAGGGGACGAAGAGGGACGCGTTGTTTTATCACCTCCCAGCCCCCCCGAAACCCCGAAAATCCCCAATTTCCTCCCTAAAAGGCAAAGAGGAAATGCGGGGGAGGAGGGGTTCGGTTCCTGTCCCCCCCCCGGTGTCGCGACGGTGGCCTCACGGTGACCCCGCGGGTTTGGGGACCGGGGAGCTCCGGGTGTCACCCCTGGGGTGTCCCCTGGGGGGACAGGGGTGGCCCTGGGTGTCCCCTCCCCCACACCGTGGGGACAGACCCGAGGGTGTCCGTCCCCTCCCAAATTTGGGGTGTCCCCCTCCCAAATTTGGGGTGCCCCCCCCCCCCATTGTTCCCCTCCCAAATTTGAGGTGTTTCCCCCCTCCCGTTGCCCCCTCTCAAATTTGGGGTGTCCCCCCCCCCTCATTGTCCCCCTCCCAAATTTGGGGTGTCGTCGTCCCCCCCCCCCCCCCCCCGCCACTCCCAAGATGGCGCCGGGGCGCCCCCCTCCCCCACCACAGCCCCACGCGCCGTCGCGTTGTCATGACGTCACACGCACCCCCCCCCACTCACACTCAACATGGCGTCCCGCCCCTCTGTATCTGCGCGGCTTGACCTTCCCAACATGGCGGCCGCGCCGCGATGCGTTTGGCGCTGATGAGTGACGTCATACGGGAGGCGGGACGGCCTTAAAGGGGCCATGACGGCGCGGGGGCCGCGGCCGCCGCCAGGGCCGGAGCGGGGCGAGACCGGCGGCCGGTGAGGGGGGGGCCGGGGGTACCGGGGGGATCCCGAGGGGTCCCGGGGGAGCTTTACCGGTTTGAGGGGGAGCCGGGGGGGCTTTACTGGCTCTGGGGGTCCGGGGGGGCGAAGATGTGGCGGGGAGGGGGTGTGAGGGCAGCTGAGGGGAAGGGGAAGCGCTGAGGGGAGCGAGAGGCCGGGGGGGGGCCGCGGGGCCTGAGGGGGCAATAACGGCCTGGGGGGGCAATAACGGCCCGGGAGGGGTAATAACGGCTCGGGGAGTGATTTATGAGGGTGTAATTAAGGTGTGAGGGGGTAATTAACGCATGGGGGGGGGGCACGGGGCCTGAGGGGGCAAAAACGGCCTGGGGGGGGTGATTTATGAGGGTGTAATTAAGGTGTGAGGGGGTAATTAACGCATAGGGAGGTAATAACGGCCTGTGGGGGGAATAACGGCTTGGGGGGGTGATTTGTGAGGGGGTAATTAAAGTGTGAGGGGGTAATTAACGCATGGAGGGGCTACGGGGCCTGAGGGGGCAATAACGGCCTGGGGGGGGGCGGTTCATGAGGGGGCAATTAACGTGTGAGGGGGTAATTAACTCACGGGGGAGGAGAATTAAGGTGTGAGGGGGTAATTAACTCATGAGGGTGTAATTAACTCGTGGGGGGGTAATAAAGGCTTTGGGGGGACAATTAAGATGGGGGGCATTAACCCATGGGGGGGCAATTTTGGGGAGGGGTGTCAATATAAATTTGAGGGGGCAATAAAGCCTTGGGGGGGTGGATTTGGGGGGGGCTGTTGGGGACAATGGGGGGGGGCATTTGTCACCTGGAGGGGCCCTGGGGGTGTCACCAGGCCCCGGTGGCACCTCGGTGTGGCAGTGGGGGGTGACACGTGCCAGCCTCTGTCACCGGTGCCGCTGTCACCTCCCCGGGGTGTCCTTGGGAAGGACGGGGGGGGGACAGTGGGGACACAGCGGGGCCAGGCCCGGTGGTGGCACTGGGGGGGTGACAACAGGGACGGGTGACAGCGGCTGGTGGCCTTGGCGCGGTGACTGGCGCTGTCACAACAGGTTCCCCTCCCCTGTCCCTGGCACAGATGTCCCCAAGGGAGGGGACACCGAAGTGCTCACTGTGATGGTGACACCTTGGGGACGCCCATGGCTTCTCCCCGCTGTGAGGTGCCACCTGGGCGTCACCCGCTTGTCACCGCGTGTCCCCCGGTGCCACCGCATGTCCCCAGCTGCTCCTTTTTCCCGTTTCTCGCCCGTTTTTGGCAGGGTTTCGGATGGGCAGAGCCCCCCCCCGGCCATGGGGCAGAGCGAGTCGCAGCAGGAGGCCGAGGTGGGACATGTCCCTGTCACCGCCACCCCCGCTGTCCCCACACCTGGTGGAGGGGGGGACGCCGGGGCTCAGCTGTGCCTTGTCCCCGCAGAGCACGGTCCTGAGGGGGCTGCTGGCGGCCTTCAGCAGGGAGCAGCTCCCAACGCGCGCGGTGAGCCGTGTCCCCGGTGTCCCCAACGTCCCCGTGTCCCTCTATCCCCGTGTCCCGCATCCCCAGTGTCCCTAATGTCCTCATGTCCCCAGTGTCCCCCATGTCCCAGCGTCCCCGTGTCCCCCCTGCAGCTCAGCACCCCTGAGGGGACACAACCTCGTCCTCTGGGGACGCGTCCTTGTCCCCGACCCCGCTGAGCCCCTCCCATCCCTCCGCGTCCCCACGCCGGCAGCGCCATCGGTCACCCCCCGTGCGTGTCCCCACCCCCTGGGGACACCGGGGACAACGTGGGGACCCCGCAGGTGGTGTGGACTGTGCTGGGCCTCGCCGTCGCCATCATGGCCATTGCCGTCCTGGGGTGGTGGCTGCGCCACAAGAGTGAGTGACACACGCACCCACGGTGGCCCTGGGGACAGGGGTGGCAGTGCCACGGCTCACGCCGTCCCCTCGGTGTCCCCAGAGGTGCCCGCGCAGGAGCCGCCCCGGTATCGCTTCCGCAAGCGGGACAAGGTCCTGTTCTACAGCCGCAAGATCATGCGTAAGGTGACCCTCGGGGCGGCAGCCGGGGTGACGCCGGGCTGCCACCGCCGGGTGACACCGCGGTCCCCACCCCCAGGTGTCCCAGTCCACGTCCTCCCTGGTGGACAGCGGCGTGTCCGGCGGCGCCGCGCGGCCGCGCAGCCGCAAGAAGCTGAAGGTGCTGAGCATCGCCAAGAAGTGAGTGGACGGCGGGGCGGGCGTGGCGTGGGCGCGTCCGGCCATCCCGCGGTGTCCCCGCGGTGTCCCCGCGGTGTCCCCACGTGTCCCCACGCTGTCCCCAGGGTCTCGGCCAGCTTCCTGCGCATCCAGAAGGAACCGCCCACGCTGCAGCTGAAGGAGCCGCCGCCCTCGGTGCTGGAGGCCGACCTGACCGAGTTCGACGTGGCCAGCTCGCACCTGCCCTCCGAGGTGCTCTACATGCTCAAGAACGTCCGGTGAGCGGCCACTCCGCGGCCGGGATCCACCTGTGGGGTCGGGATCCACCCGTGGGGTCGGGATCCATCCCTGAAATGGGGATCCATCCGTGGAGGATTTAGGGTTGGGGTCCTGCAGGGAGGGATCAGGGTCTGTTCCTGGGGTCAGGGTCTGTTTTTGGGATCAGAATTCATCCTTGGGATTGGGATTTGTCCATGGGATTGGGGTCTGTCCATGGGGTTGGGATCCATCCATGGGATCAGGATCCATTCGTGAGGTCACCTGGGGCAGGTCCAGGTGTCCCTGCGGTGACACCGCTGTCCCTGTCACAGGGTGCTGGGGCACTTTGAGAAGCCGCTGTTCCTGGAGCTGTGCAAGCACATGGTGTTCCAGCAGTGCCAGCAGGGCGAGGACGTGTTCCGGCCGGGCCAGCCCGACACCAGCATCTACGTCCTGCAGGAGGGGAAACTGGAGCTGCTGCTCACCGAGACGGTCAGGGGACACCTGAGGGACATGGGGACAACTGGGGAACAGCTGGGGGAACACCTGGAGACACTTAGGGGTCAACCTGGGGACATCTGGGGATAGCAAGGACACTCCTGAGACAGCCGGGACACCTGGGGACATCCTAGGGACAACCTAGGGATATCTGGGGACAGCCAGGAACACCCAGCGACATCTGGGGGACACCCCAGGGACAGCCAGGGATACACAGGGGACACCTGGAGATGTCTCAGGACACGTGGGGGGCACCAGGGACACATGAGGACACACAGGGGACAGCAGGGGACACCTGGTGCGTGTCCTGGCAGGACGGGAAGGAGACGGTGATGAAGGAGGTGTTCCCTGGGGACAGCGTCCACAGCCTGCTCAGCATCCTGGACGTCATCACGGTACCGCCCATGTCCCCAAGGCCCTGGGGGCTGTCCCCAAACCCCCCTGACCTCCAGGGGTGACTGCCCCCAACCCCCCCAGGCCCCTCCAACCCAACCGTGGCCATCCCAGCCCCAACCATGACTGTCCCCAAACTCCTCCAGCCCAACCCTGGCCACCCCAAACCCACCTGTGGCCACTCCAAACCTGACTGTGACCATCCCAAACCTAACCATGACCACCCCAAACCCACCCGCCCCAAATCCTGGTGGCACCCACGCCCTTCACCAGTCCCCAGCTGCCCCCAAGCCCCATCCGTGGCCGGGGTGGCCCTGCTGTGTCCCCTGACCCCCAGGGTGTCCCCAGGGCCACCAGCGGCCATACCGGACAGTGTGCGCCCGCGCGGCCGAGGACTCCACGGTGCTGCGCCTGCCGGTCGAGGCCTTCTCGGCCGTCTTCGAGAAGTACCCCGAGAGCCTGGTGAGGGTGGTGCAGGTGAGTTCGGGGTCTGGGGGACTCCCCGGAATGTCCCTGGGGGTGACAGGGCACCGACGGTGGCTCGGTGTCCTCCTCCAGATCATCATGGTGCGGCTGCAGCGCGTCACCTTCCTGGCCTTGCACAACTACCTGGGGCTGACCAACGAGCTCTTCAGCCACGTGAGTTCGGGCTGGAATTCCAGGTGTCCTGGGCTGGGTCTGGACCCTTCTGGTGTCCCCCCTGATGTCCCCTCTGTCCCCAAACCTCCAGGACATGCAGCCCCTGCGGCTCTTCCCGCAGCCCGGCCACGCCGCCCGCACCAGCCCGGTCCGGCACGGCAAGCGCGGCCTGGGCAGCACCGACGAGGGCCGGGACACGGGTGAGACACCCACGGGGTCCCGAGACCCCCCCACCCCAATCATCTGTGGGGTCTCTGCTGCCTCCTGCTCAGTTTTGGGGTGGTCTCATCCCGCAGCCGAGCTGATGAAAGCCGCCGGCCTGGAGACCCCGGCGGTGCCGCCGCCGCCGCTGAGCCGCTGCATCTCCATGCCCGTGGATATCTCGGGTGGGTTCCAGGGGTGTGGCCGTCACCCAGGGGTGTGGCTGTCACCCAGGGGTGGCTTTGTCCCTGTTTTGTGACCCTCCTCTGACCCCTGCCAGGCATCCAGAAGGGTCCCCGCTCGGATTTCGACATGGCCTACGAGCGCGGCCGCATCTCGGTGTCGCTGCAGGAGGACAGCTCTGGCGCCTTCGGGCAGGTATGGCCGCGTCCGCCCCTGAATCCCTCCTGAATCCCACCCCAAATTCTCCCTAAATCCCACCTCGAATCACCCCCAAATACCCCTCGAAACCCCCCCAGATCCCACCCCAAATCGCATCCCGGATCTGCTCCCAAATCCCACCCCAAGCCCCCTGAACCTCACCCCAAATCCCCCTCACCCCGGCGGCGTCGGTGCCCCGCAGTCGGTGTCGCAGGAGCCCAAGGAGCGCAAGTCGGTGACGCTGGAGGAGCAGCCCTCGGGGATTTACCACTACAGCTCCTGCGAGGAGGACACAGGGACGGGGACAGGGACGGGGACGTGTCCCTTCGGGCCCTACCAGGGCCGCCAGAGCAGCGACATCTTTGAGGAGGCCAAGCGGGAGCTCATCAAGCTCATGAAGGTCGAGGTGAGGGCGGCCATGGGGTCAGCGGGGCTTTGTGTGGGGTTCTGTAGGGTCGTGGTGGGTTCCTGGTGGTCACCTGTGGTGTTGGGGTGGTGCTGGTCAACTTTAGGGTGGCTCCTGGTCACTTTGGGGTGCGTCCCCATTGTCTCGTGGTGGATCTCCGTCACTTCATGGCGCTCCCTGTGACCCCAGGGGGATCCCACATCTCTTTGGGGTGGTCCCTGCTCTTCTTGGGGTGGTCCCTGTGACCTCAGGGTGGTCCCCAGTCCCCTTGGGGTGCTCCCTCATCACTTTGTGGTGGGTTCTCATCTCCTCGTGGTGGTCTCCATTGCTTCTTGGTGGCCCTCGTGACCTCCCGGTCATCCTCTGTCCTTCTGGTCCCGTTCTTCCCTCCAGGACCCTTCTCTCCTCAACAACCGCGTCCTGCTCCACCACGCCAAAGGCGGGACGGTCATCGCCCGCCAGGGTGACCAGGTGGGTTTTGGGGACCGTCACCTCCTTTCTGGGCAGAAACAACCCCGGAACCACCGCGGTGGTGACAACCAGAAGAACCCGGTGGTGCTGGTGGGACTCCTCCCACCCGGGTGACCCCGTGGGGTGCCAGGACGTCCCCGGGAGGTGACGGGTGACGTTCCCTGCAGGACGTGAGCCTGCACTTCGTGCTCTGGGGCTGCCTGCACGTGTACCAGCGCATGATCGACAAGGAGGAGGACGTGTGCCTGTTCCTGACGCAGCCCGGCGAGCTGGTGGGACAGCTGGCCGTGCTCACCGGCGAGCCCCTCATCTTCACCATCAAGGCCAACCGCGACTGCACCTTCCTCAAGATCTCCAAGTCCGACTTCTACGAGTGAGTCCGGCGTCCTTTGTGGGGCGGTCACCGGGCCTGGCGTGGGTTTGTCCTGCACTGGGGTGGCCTCAGGTCGGGACGTTTGGTGAAGTTTTGGTCATCAGAATGTAAAAAAAAAAAAAAAAGAGATGAAACCGTTGGGGAGTGTCCAAAAGAGGCCACGAGGATGAGGAAGATGCAGAGGGTCATTGAGATAAGGAAATTAAACCATTGGGGAGTGTCCAAGAGGATGAGGAAGGGTGTGGGAGGCCGCTGAGATAAGGAAATTCAACCTCAGAAGTGTCCAGAGGAGGCCACCAGGATGAGGAAGGTCTGGAGGGGCCGAGGGAACTCGGAATGTTCTTGAGCTCCTCACCTTCCTCACGGCCAGCCCCGATCTCTGCCGTGGTGACAGCGACAGCACCTGAAGTGCCAGGAGAAGGTTGGGTGGGACATCAGGAGAAGGTTCTTCCCCCAGAGGGTGGTGGGACACCAGAACATCTCCCCGTGGAACTGCCCCAGCCCCAGGGTGGGATTTGGGGTGTCCCGAGCGAGGCCGTCGGTCGGATCCGTGATCCTGGTGGGTTCCCCACCTCCAGGGGGGGCGTTTTGGGGTCACCACCGTGACTTCCCCGCGTGTTGTCCCCCAGGATCATGCGGGAGCAGCCCAGCGTGGTGCTGAGCGTGGCCCACACCGTGGCCGCCCGCATGTCGCCCTTCGTGCGCCAGATGGACTTCGCCATCGACTGGATGGCCGTAGAGGCCGGCCGGGCGCTCTACAGGTGAGTGACCACTCCCAAGCGTCCACCTCAGCTCGGGGAGGGCCACCAAGGCCTCGAGGTGCCACCAGCGCTGTCCCCAGGCAGGGGGACAAGTCAGACTGCACCTACATCGTGCTCAACGGGCGGCTGCGCTCGGTCATCCAGAAGGGCAGCGGCAAGAAGGAGCTGGTGGGCGAGTATGGCCGCGGTGACCTCGTGGGCGTGGTGAGTGCCGCCCCTGCCACGCAGGGTACACCGTGGGGACGCCGGTGAAACCACCTCGGGTCCCTCCACGGCCTCGTCCTTGTCCCGCAGGTGGAGGCGCTGACGCGGCAGCCCCGGGCCACCACGGTGCACGCGGTGAGGGACACGGAGCTGGCCAAGCTGCCCGAGGGAACCCTCAACAACATCAAGCGCAGATACCCACAGGTACCCCCGCTGTCCCCTCAGGGGTGTCCCCACGGCCCCGCTGGTGGCCCTGACTCTAATTAAAACCAGCTGGAATTAAGGGGTTAACGAAGCCGTTGGAGGAGGAGAGTGGAGGAAGGGATGGTGGCACTTGAGGTCTTGAAGGATGGGAGTTGATGGCACCTGGGGTGAGGGGTGGTGGCACCTGAGGTCTCCAGGGACAGATGGTGGTGGTGGCACCCAAAAAGTCCTGTAGGACACTGGCCTGGGGTGTCACCGACTCTCTGTCAGGTCTGACGGCCATCCCTGTCCTTGTCCCCGCAGGTCGTCACCCGCCTCATCCACCTGCTGAGCCAGAAGATCTTGGGGAACCTCCAGCAGCTCCGCGGGCCCTTCGCAGGTAGGGGACAACGGGGTGACCTCTCCAGGGCTGGCGGCCATCACCGGAGCGGCGTGACCGCTCGTCCGTGTCCACCCAGGGTCCGGCCTGGGCATGGCCTCCAGCTCGGAGCCCATCAACCCCACCAGCAACCTGTCGACGGTGGCGGTGCTGCCCGTGTGCGACGAGGTGCCCATGGCGGCCTTCACGCTGGAGCTGCAGCACGCGCTCAACGCCATCGGTGAGTGACCACGGCAGTGACCACGGCACAGTGACCGCGGGCCCGCGGCGCCCTGGTGACCTGGGAGTGGTGGTGGTTGCAGCCCCACGGGGTGGTCTTGGTTGTGGTGGGCACCACAAGAGTGACCATGGCGTGGTGGTGGCACGGTGACCACAATTTCATGGCATGATGGTGACCGTGACATGGCGATGACCACGGCAGCCATGGCATGGTGACCACAGCTTCATGGCGTGATGGTGATCATGGCACAGAGGTGACCATGGCATAGAGATGACCACAACCCCATGGCACGGTGACCACAGCGTAGTGATGACCGTGGCATGGAGATGACCATGGCATGGAGATGACCACAACCCTATGGCACTATGGTGACCGTGGCATGGTGGTGACCACAGCCCCATGCCACTGACCACCTCCCCCACTCCGCAGGTCCCACGCTGCTCCTCACCAGCGACATCATCCGCGCCCGCCTGGGCTCCTCGGCTCTGGAGAGGTAACCCCGGTGGGGCACGGCGTCCCCGCGTCCCCACCAGGCCACCGCTGACCGCTCCGTCCCTCCGGCCAGCATCCAGGAGTACCGGCTGTCCGGCTGGCTGGCGCAGCAGGAGGACATCCACCGCATCGTCCTCTACCAGACCGACTGCACGCTGACCCCCTGGACGCTGCGCTGCATCCGCCAGGCCGACTGCATCCTCATCGTGGGGCTGGGCGACCAGGAGCCCGCCCTGGGCGAGGTGGGGCCTGGGGGGGGGGACCTGGGACAGGTCTGGGAGTGGGACGCAGGGACATGGAACTGTGGGGACACAGGGACATGGGATATGGGATATGGGATATGGGACATAACCCATCTCTTGGGGGTTGGGACGGGGCTGTGGGACAGGGACAGGGCTCTGGGGGTTGGCACGGGGCTCCAGGGCTGTCCCAGGGCTCCGGGGGTGGCACAAGGGTGGCACAAGTGTGGCACAGGAGTGTCACAGCCCCTCGGTGACCCTGTGGTGGCCGCCACAGCTGGAGCAGATGCTGGAGAACACGGCGGTGCGGGCGCTGAAGCAGCTGGTGCTGCTGCACCGCGAGGACGGCCCCGGCCCGGCGCGCACGGTCGAGTGGCTCAACATGCGCAGCTGGTGCTCCGGCCACCTGCACATCCGCTGCCCGCGCCGCGTCTTCTCGCGCCGCAGCCCCGCCAAGCTGGTGAGTGTCCCCCCCCTCCCCCGCGCCGGCCCCGGGGGGGCGCGGCCGCCGTCATGGTCGCCCGCGTGCCCCGTGTCCTCCCCCCGCAGCGGGAGATGTACGAGAAGGTGTTCGAGAAGAGCGCCGACCGCCACAGCGACTTCTCGCGCCTGGCGCGCGTCCTCACCGGCAACACCATCGCCCTGGTGCTGGGCGGCGGCGGCGCCAGGTGGGCGCCTGTCCCTCCCCCGTGTGTCCCTGTGTCCCCCTGTCCTCATCCCCCTGTCCCCAAGCCCTGCGGTGGCCTCACTGTCCCCGCTCCCTGCGGCGTTTGCAGGGGCTGCTCCCACATCGGGGTGATCAAGGCCATGGAGGAGTCGGGGATCCCCATCGACCTGGTGGGGGGCACCTCCATCGGCGCCTTCATCGGGGCGCTCTACGCCGAGGAGCGCAGCGCCGTGCGCACCAAGCAGCGGGCGCGCGAGTGGGCCAAGGTGGGTGACGGGGACAGGGTGGGTGACAGGGGCAGGTGGATACCTTTGTTTCCTTCCTGGTCCTTTTCTGTCCTTATTTTTGTTCCTCCTCCTCTTCCTTCTCCTCCTCTTTCTCCTTCTTATTCGTGTTCCTGCTTCTCTTGCTGTTCCTCCTCCTCCATCTCCTTCCTCCTCCTCCTCCTCCTTCGTCTCCTTCCTCTTCCTTTTCTCTCCTTATTTTTCTTCCTCCTCCTCCTTTTCCTCTCCTTTCCATATTCACGTTGCTCCTTCTCTTCTTGCTCTTCCTCCTTCTCCTCCTCTTCCTCCTCCTCTCCTCCCCGCCCCAGTGCATGAATTCTGTGTTCGAGACCGTGCTGGACCTCACCTACCCCATCACCTCCATGTTCTCGGGCTCGGCCTTCAACGCCAGCATCAACCGAGTCTTCCAGGACAAGCAGATCGAGGTGCGTCCCCCCCTCCCCGCCCCGTGCCACCCCCAGCGCCCCTCCCCGATGTCCCCACGGTGTCACCCAGCCCGTCCCGTCCCCGCAGGACCTGTGGCTGCCCTACTTCAACGTCACCACCGACATCACGGCCTCGGCCATGCGGGTGCACACGGACGGTGAGAGCTCCCTGGGGGGGACACGGGACACCCAAAACGGTGTCACCTCCCCACATCCCGAGGGGGACAGCGGGGACACGGGGCAGGGGTGGCTTCCCAGAGCCACCAGGAGCTGGTGACCCCACCTTGGGGTTGTCGGTGGGGTGGGAGGGGACAGCTGGGGCTGCACGAGGCGCTAACACCGCTGACCACTAACCCCAGTAACCCCCCGTGCAGCACGGGGACGTGGTGGCAGTGCTGGGTGGGGACATCGCGGTGGCGTTGGGGGCATCGTGGTGGCGGTGGTGGGGACATGGTGGCGGTGGGGACATGGTGGCGGTGGGGACGTGGCGGCGGTGGGGATGGTGGTGGTGGGGACGTGGCGATGGTGGTGGGAACGTTGTGGTGGCTGCCCCTCGTCCTCGCCCGGTGCCGGAGCTCACCTGGGACATTGAGCCGTCCACGGCCACCCCGCTGCCCGGTGGCCCTCGCCCTGCCCGTCCCCGCTGGCCTCTAACGCCCACTAATCCCCGCTGACCCCTCTAACCCGCCCCCCTCCCACGCCGCTGGCTGCCAATGTCCCCCCCCCACCCCCATCCCCTCGTTGGTCACCCCCCGCGGTCCTGGTGGCCGTGACCGTGTCCTCTCCGTCCCCAGGCAGCCTCTGGCGCTACGTCCGAGCCAGTGCGTCCTATACCCCCTACCTGCCTCCGCTCTGCGACCCCAAGGACAGCCACTGGCTGGTGGACGGCTGCTATGTTAACAATGTCCCAGGTCAGCACCTCGCTCGCCGGGGCCGAGCCCCAAAACCACCAGAGACACCCCAAAAACCACCCTAGAACACCAAAAACACCCAAAAACACCCCAAAAACACCAGAAAAACCCCAAAACCACATCCAGAGCGTCCGCACCACCACTCAGGGCGCGCCGGCGTTCCTCTGCGCCCCGTTGGGTGCCCCATTGGGTTCTCCACTGGGTTCCCAGTTGGGTTCTCCATTGGGCACCCCAGTTGGGTGCCCCATTGGGTGACCCTCGGGGCGCAGACGTGTCCCGGCGCGGGCAGGGCGAGCAGCGAGCGGCGAGGGGCGGTCGCCCCCGGGGCGGGCGCCGGTGCCGGGGCGGCGGCGCTGACGGCGTTTGTTGCGTTCCCGCCGGCGCAGGCTCGCTCTGGCGCTACGTGCGCGCCAGCATGACCCTCTCGGGGTACCTGCCCCCGCTCTGCGACCCCAAGGACGGCAACTTGCTGATGGACGGGGGTTACATCAACAACCTGCCAGGCAAGTCAGTGGCATCGGCGGCATCGGCGGCACCGCGGGCGCGGGGCGGGAGTTTGGCGCACGGATGGATGGATGGGTGGACGGATGGATGGACGGACACGGCTCGGTTTGGCGGCTTCTCGGTGGTGTTGGGTGATGGCGTTGACGGGCAGGGATGGCCGGCTGCCATCTGCCGGTGGTTTTTTCGCCGTGGCGGGCGGTTTTCCAGAACGTTCCGTGGATTTTCGTGGCCGGGATCCATCCGTCTTGCGTCCGTCTTCCCTCATCTCTTGATGCCTTTTGCGTCCCGGGCGGTTTTCCAGAGTGTTCCGTGTCCCTTCGCGTGTAGGATCCGTCCATCTTTCGTTATGTCTTGATGTCCTTCCGTGCCTGGCGGTTTTCCAGAACATTCCATGGTTTTCCATGGTCAGGATCCATCCATCTTCCGTCGTCTCCTGGTGGTTTTTCCATTCCAGGCGGTTTTCCAGAACATTCCATGGATTTCCATGTGCAGGATCCGTCCGTCTCCCATCATCTCTTGATGCCTTTTCCATTTTGGGCGCTTTTCCAGAACATTCCGTGGTTTTCCATGGTCAGGATCCATCCGTCTGCCATCGTCTCCTGGTGGTTTTCCCAGAACATTCCGCGTTTTTCCGCGTGCAGGGTCCATCTTCCATCCCCCTTCCGTCATCTCTTGATGTCCTCAGTGCTGGTCACCCTCTTGGGGCATCTCCGCCCTCTGTCACTGTCCCAAGAGTCACGGTCCTGGTGTCACCTCCTGCTGTCACCTCTTGGTGGTTTCCCAGATGATTTCCATCCTTCACCCGCCTCCGTCTCCATCCTGCGCCGTCCCCGGGTGTCCCCGGTGACTTCCTGGGGCCCCTTCACCCGTCACCGTCCATCTCTGGACGTTGCCATCTCCAGGTGTCCTCTCCGCCGGCCGTTCTGTCACCTCCGGTGGCCTTGGGAGGTCACCCTCGTCCCCTTCACGTGCTGGGGGCCTTCCTCCATCCTGCAGCATCGTCACCACGTTGGGTGACTCTGGGGCGTCTTTGGGCTCCTTGGGTTCGAGGCCACCTTCCTCCATCATTCATCCCTTGATGTCCTCCAGGACCATCTCCATCCTCTTCCCCGTGGAAATGACCTTGCTCCGTCATCATGGTCATCATCATTGTCAGTATCACATCGTGGCCATGGTCATCATCATCATCATGGTCATCATCGTCATCGTTGTGATCATCTTCATCATCATCCCTTGGCATCCTCCAGGACCATCTTCATCCACTTCTCCGTGGAAATTACTTTCCTCCATCATCATCATCATCATCATCATCATGGTCATCATCACCATCATCATCATCATCCCTTGGTGTTCTCCAGGACCTTCTCCATCCCCTTGGGACCATCTCCATCCTCCTCCGCCTCCGAGCCGTCTCCACCCACCCGGCACCGTCCCCCGGTGTCACCGCCCGTCCCCCCCGGGGCGTGTCCACCCTCCCTCCCGCGCCAACGACCTTCGTCACCTCCTGGTGTCACCCACCCCTGTAGCCACCTCCGCACCCCCCTGACCCCGCGACGCCGCTGACCCCCCCCCGTTGTCCCTCTGTCCGTCCCCGCAGCCGACATCGCGCGCAACATGGGCGCCAAGACGGTCATCGCCATCGACGTGGGCAGCCAGGACGAGACCGACCTCTGCAACTACGGCGACTCCTTGTCCGGCTGGTGGCTGCTCTGGAAGCGCCTCAACCCCTGGGCCGAGAAGGTCAAGGTGAGGCCGCGGGGCGACCTCGGTGGGGGTGTTCTGGCCATTAGTGGGGTGTTCTGGTCATCGTTGGGGTTCTCCGGCCATCGTTGGGGTGTTCTGGTCATTGTTGGTGTCTCTGGTCATCATTGGGGTGTTCTGGTCATCGTTGGGGTTCTCCGGCCATCGTTGGGGTGTTCTGGTCATCGTTGGGGTCTTCTGGCCGTTGTTGGGGTTCTCCGGCCATCGTTGGGGTGTTCTGGCTCTTCATCGGGGTTCTCCATGAACCTCGATGTCCTGAGTGTCCCGAGCGTCCCGGCAGGTGCCGGACATGGCGGAGATCCAGTCGCGCCTGGCCTACGTGTCCTGCGTCCGGCAGCTGGAGGTGGTCAAGTCCAGCTCCTACTGCGAGTACATCCGGCCACCCATCGACCGCTTCAAGACCATGGACTTCGGGAAGTTCGACGAGATCTACGTGAGTCTGGGGGGGGCGCTGGGAAGGGGGTGGGGGGTGTGGGGTTGGGGTTCTCCGGCCATCGTTGGGGTTCTACGGCCATCGCTGGCGTGTTCTGGCCACCAGGTGGGTGTCCAGGATGTCACTTGAGGTGCCCCAGGCCATCATTTGAGGTGTCCAGGTCATCATTTGGGACTCCTCAATCATCCTTGGGTGTGTCCTTGACCATCAGTAGAGTGTCCTGGTCATCAGTAGTGTGTGCCTGACCATCACCTGGGTGTCCTGGTCCATCACTGGGTGTCCTGGCCATCCCCTGGGGTGCCGCTGACCGCTGCCTGCTGCCCCCCAGGACGTGGGCTACCAGCACGGCAAGGTGGTGTTCGAGGGCTGGAGCCGCGGGGACATCATCGAGAAGATGGTCAAGGACCGGCGCTCGGCCGACTTCTACGAGAGCAAACGCATGGACGTGAGCTGGGGACACCGGGGGACACCGGGGGACACGGGGAGGGGACACGGGGGGCGGTGGCTCCTCGGGGACCTGCCCTGGGCCACCCCGGCCTTGCCACCTTCCTTGTCACCCCTTGGGGCCATCTCAGGGATGTCCCTTGTCCTTGTCCCCTCCCGGTGGCCTCGTGTCCCTCATCGGCACCTCCCCTTCGCTGCCACCCTGCTCCTGTCACCCTCCCCATCACCCTTTGTCCCCCTTGTCCCTCTCCTGTCCCTCCCTTTGTCCCCTGCCCCGTCTGTCCCTTCCTTGCCCCACTCGTGTCCCCTCTGTCCCCCGTGTCCCTGTAGGTGCTCACCTGTCCCCCGTGTCCCCCCAGGTGTCCCCTCTGTCCCCCCGGTGTCCCCTGTGTCCCCTCACGTGTCCCCCTTGTCCCCGTAGGTGCTCACGTGTCCCCCGTGTCCCCCCAGGTGTCCCCTGTGTCCCCCCAGGTGTCCCCTGTGTCCCCTCACATGTCCCCCGTGTCCCCGCAGGTGCTCACCTGTCCCAGCGCCGGTTTCACGGACCTGGCCGAGATCGTGTCGCGCATCGAGCCCGCGCAGCCCTACCTGAGCGACGGCTACGGCGACGGTGACACCCTGGGGACACCCCGGGGGGCTGGGGACACCCTGGGGACACCCCGGGGGGCGGGGGGCGGTGGCTTTGGGGCCGGGGGCTGACCCCGACGCCGCCGTCCCCCAGAGGAGTCCGATTACCTGACCGAGTACGAGGACGAGGGCCCGGAGTCGCTGCGGGGCGAGGAGGACGCGTTCCTGGGGACCCTGGAGGCCGTGAGTGACCACCCCAAAAAACGGGGGCTGGGGGTGGCCCGAGCCCACCCGTGGCACCCAAAGGTGTCCCGTGGCCTTGGGGACAGCCTGGCCCCCTCAGGTGCCGGTGTCCCCACCCCGGTGTCCCCTGCGGGCACCCCCAGACCCCACACTCACTGCCTGTCCCCTGGGTGTCCCCGAGTGTCCCCTGAGTGTCCCCTGGGTGCCCCGAGTGTCCCCTGAGTGTCCCCAAGTGTCCCCAGGAGGAGGAGAAGCCCCTTCGGCACCGTCCGAGCGCGGCCGGGACCCCCCCGCCCCCCCCGCTGGACCCCGACGGCTTCTGAGGGACCCTCACGGCTCTACCTCCCCTCCCCCCAGCCCAAATCGGGGGGTGGCCCCTCCCCTCCCCCACCCCCTCCCCCCAAATCCGGGGGTCCCCGCCCCTCCCCCACTGTTCTGGCACTTTCCCACGGGGCCCGGGACCCCCAATGTCCCCCCAGTGTCCCCTCAATGTCTCCCCCCCACCCAGGGTGACACGGAGGGGGCTGGGACCCCCAATGTCCCCCCAAAATGTCCCCCCAATGTCCCCCACCTGCCTGGGTGGCCCCGGGGTGACACAGGAGGGGCCTGGGACCCCCCAGTGTCCCCCCAAATGTCCCCCCAGTGTCCCCCAATGTCCCCCCATCCCCCCCCCCCGCACTGTTGCACTGTCCCAGAGCCCCCCTGGGGGGGGGGGGGGCCGATGCTGTAAATTTTCCTTTTTTCGGGTTCTTTTTTAACGGTTATTATTTAAATCCAGGCTGGCTGGATGGGTTATTAATTATTAATTATTATTAATTATTGATGGACTTGTTGTTATTGACGCGGTTCGGTTTGGACTGGGACGGGAATGGGACTGGGAACAGGTGTGGGATTGGGAATGGGATTGGGAATGGCGGGAATGGGACTGGGAACGGGACTGGGAACGGGACTGGGAACGGGAATGGGAATGGGATTGGGAATGGCGGGAATGGGACTGGGAACGGGACGGGAATGGGACTGGGAATGGGATTGGGATGGGAATGGGATTGGAAATGGGATTGGGACGGGAATGGGACTGGGAGCGGCCGCCTGTCAATCACGGCTCGCAGCCAATCGCTGCCCGCCCAGCGGCCCGGGGGCGGGGCCCCGGTGCTCGGCGCGATGGCGGCGGCCCCGCCCCCGCTCCCCGGGCTGGGCCGGGCCCTGCCCCGAGCCCGCCGCGCTGCCGGGGGGGGGGGGGGGGGTCACGGGCGGGGGTCGCGCTGCCGGTGCTGCCGTTGCCAAAGTCGGGGGGGGGTCCCCGGTGCCCCCCGGTGCTGCCCGGCACTTCCAGCTCCCGCGCTTCCGCGTTTGTGGCGCTCGCACTCCTCATTGGCCCGCGCGCCTGTCGCTCACCGCTCGCAGCCAATCGCTGCCCGCCCGGCGGCGGCGGGGCGGGGTCCCGGTGCTCGGTGCGATGGCGGCGGCGGCGGCTCCGGCCCCGCTGACGGGCGTGGGCTGGGCCCACGGTGCCGAGGCCGTCCCGCCGGGCTGGACCGCGGTGCGGGGCACGGGGGGCGCGGGCGGAGGGGACGCGCACCGGGTCACGGTGCCGGTGGCGGTGCCGGTGCGGCGGCGGCTGACGCGTCCCGTGCCCGCAGATCACTGTGACGGAGGAGGGAGCGCCCGCCTGCCTGGGCAAAGGCTTCGGGCACCGCGGCGGCGGCGGCGGCGGCTGGTACCTGTGCTTCAGCCGCGGCGGAGCGCAGGTGCGGGGCACCGGGGACACCGGGACGGGTGCGGTGCCGCCCAAGCGGCGATCGGGACCGGGATGGGGCGGTGACCGGGGGAAGCACCGGGGGTACCGGGATGGGGGGGTCGGTGCCCGGTTCGGTGCCGGGGAGGGGGGGTTGGGTTCAGGTCCCGGTGCCGATGTCCCGGTGCCGGTGTCGATGTCCCGGTCCCGTTCCCGGTGCCCGCAGCCCGCCGAGGTGGTCACGGACGTGCTGGTGCTGAGCGAGCGGAGCCCGCAGCCCCCCGGTTACAGCCGCGCCCCGGAGTTCCCGGAGTCCCGTGAGTGCTCGGGGGGGGCCCCCGGTGTCCCCCCCGGTTCTGATCCCGGTTTTCCCACAGGAGGTTCTGTGTCTGGGTCCGGTGCATGTCCCGGTGCCGGTACCGGTATCCATGTCCCGTTTTCCCCCGCAGGCGGTTCGGTGTCCGGTATCGGGGGGATGTCCCTGTCCCGGGGGATGTCCCGGTGCCGGTCCCTGTCCCGGTGCCGGTTCCGAGCCCGTTTCCCCACAGGCGGTTCGGTGTCGGTACCGGGGGGGTGTCCCGGTCCCGGTGCCGGTCCCGGTTCCGAGCCCGTGTCCCCGCAGGCGGTTCGGTGTCGGTACCGGGGGGATGTCCCTGTCCCGGGGGGTGTCCCGGTGCCGGTTCCGAGCCCGTTCCCCCGCAGGCGGTTCGGTGTCGGTACCGGGGGGATGTCCCTGTCCCGGGGGGTGTCCCGGTGCCGGTCCCGGTGCCGGTTCCGAGCCCGTGTCCCCGCAGGCGGTTCGGTGTCCCGGCGGAAGCGGCTCCTCGTGCGCCGGGAGGCGGCGGCGGCCGCGGCCGTGCTGGAGCTGCGCCTCAGCCTCCGGGGGGGCCGCGCCCCCGCCGCGCTCTGCAGGGTCGGGTACGGCCGGGGGGGGTCCCGGGGGGGTCCCGGGGGGGGTCCCGGTGTCCCCCGAATCCCGGGAATTGGGCGCATTCCCGGTGTTCCCGCAGGGAAATGGGTGCGTTCGCCATCTGGTGCAGGAAGGGCCCGGTGGGGCCCGGTTCGGCCCCGGCGCTGCTCAGCGGCGGCCTGGAGCGGCTCTCGCTGCGGCCCCCCAGGTGAGACCCCAAAAACCCCAAAAAACCACCCCAAAAACCCCCCTGGAGCGGCTCTTGCTGCGGCCCCCCAGGTGAGACCCCAAAAAACCCCAAAACCCCCCCAAAACCCCCAAAAACCACCCCAAAACCCCCTGGAGCGGCTCTCACTGCGGCCCCCCAGGTGAGACCCCAAAAACCCCCCTGGAGCGGCTCTCGCTGCGGCCCCCCAGGTGAGACCCCAAAAAACCCCCAAAAACCCCCCAAAAACCCCCCCAAAACCCCCTGGAGCGGCTCTCGCTGCGGCCCCCCAGGTGAGACCCCAAAAAACCCCAAAAACCCCCAAAATCCCAGGTGAGACCCCCCCCAAAAAACACCCCAAAATCTCCAGGTGAGACCCCAAAAAACCCCAAAAACCCCAGGTGAGACCCCAAAAATCCCAGGTGAGACCCCAAAAATTCTCCCAAAAAAACCCCAGGTGAGACCCCAAAATCCCAGGTGAGACCCCTCCCCAAAAACCCCCAAACCCCCCACGTGAGACCCCAAAAAACCCCCCCAGTACCCCCTCCCCTCCCCTCATCAATCAATCAATCAATCAATCGATCAATTATCGATTAATGACGTCATCGATCCCCCCAGGCCCCCCCCGCCTCCGTCCGACCCCCCGGGACTCTCCGGCCCCTCAGGTAAAGGAGCCCCAAATCCCCCAATTTGGGGAATTTCCCTGGATTTTCCCCCTTCCCGGCAGATTTTTCCCATTTTTCCCAGAATTTTTCCTTTTTCCCAGAATTTTTCCCTTTCCCGGCAGATTTTTCCCAGAATTTTTCCCTTTTCCCAGCAGATTTTTCCCATTTTCCCGGAACTTTTTTCCCTTTCCCAGCAGATTTTTCGGATGTTTCTGAGATATTTTTTTGGGAAATTTTTGGGATGTTTTTAAAATATTTTTGGGATATTTTTTGGGATTTTTTTGGGGATTTTTTGGGATTTTTTGGAATATTTTGGGATATTTTTTGCGATGTTTCTGGGTTACTTTTTGGGATTTTTTGGGGGATTTTTTTGGGGTTATTTTTGGGATTTTTGGGGGGATTTTTTGGGGTTATTTTTGGGATGTTTTGGTCATTTTTTTTTGATTTTTTGGGATATTTTCAGGGTATTTTCAGGATATTTTTGGGGGTATTTTCAGGACATTTTCGGGATATTTTTGGGGGTATTTTCGGGACATTTTCAAGATATTTTCGGGATATTTTCAGGATATTTTTGGGATATTTTCAGGATATTTTTGGGATGTTTTCGGGACATTTTCGGGATATTTCTGCCTCTTCTCCCATCCCTAAATCCCGTTTTTTTCCCCCTTTTCCAGCCATGGACGGAATTCCCTTCGCCCTCCACCCCAAATTCGAGCCCGGTCTCAGCTCCGTGAGTCGTTAATGAGTCATTAACCGCCCTAATTAATCACCAATAACCCCAATTGATCACCAATAACCCCGATTGATCACCAATAACCCGGATTAATTCCCAATTTTCCCACTTCTCCAGCCCCTTCTGGCGGAGCTGACGGTGAAATCCCTGGCGGACATCGAGCGGGAGGTGAGGGAATTCCCGGATTTTGGGTTTCATTCCCGGATTTTTGTATTTAATTCCCAGTTTTTGGGTTGAATTCCCAATTCTGGGGTCTAATCCCCACTTTTTTGGGTTTAATGCCCCTTGTTTTGGGTTTTATTCCCATTTTTGGGGTTTTATTCCCATTTTTTGGGTTTAATCCCTGGATTTTTGGGATTAATTCCCCATTTTTTGTATTTAATTCCCAATTTTTTGTATTTAATTCCCAATTTTTTGTATTTAATCCCCAGATTTTTGGTTTTAATTCCCAATTTTTCGTATTTAATTCCCAACTTTCGGGTCTAATTCCCAGTTTTGGGCTGTAATTCCCAACTTTCGGGTCTAATTCCCAACTTTCGGGTCTAATTCCCAACTTTTGGGTCTAATTCCCAACTTTTCGTATTTAATTCCCAGATTTCGGGTCTAATTCCCAGTTTTGGGCTGTAATTCCCAACTTTTGGGTCTAATTCCCAGTTTTGGGGTCTAATTCCCAGTTTTGGGGTCTAATTCCCAACTTTTGGGTCTAATTCCCAGTTTTGGGGTCTAATTCCCAACTTTTGGGTCTAATTCCCAGTTTTGGGCTGTAATTCCCAGTTTTGGGTCTAATTCCCGTCTCCCCTTCCCAGTACAGTTACGGGTTCCTGGTGGAGAGGACGGCGGCGGCGCGGCTCCCGCCGGGCCTGGAATGAATTCCCCCGGAATTCCGGCTCCGACCGGGAACTCAGGACTTTGGGGGGGAGGCAAGGGGGGGTTAAATCCCAGATTTTCCCCCAATCCCGGGATTTCTGGGATGTCGGAGCCCCTCCCAACCCCCCCCACAATCCGGGATGTTTTTATTCCCATTTTTCCCCCGGCAAAGAATTCCAAACTCTTCCCCAAAAAAAAAAAAAAAAAACAACCAAAACCCAAAAACCTCGATTGGGATTTTTTGTTTTACGTCGCCAAATTCCCGAAACGTTCCCGGGAAATTCCGGGAAAACTCCAGGGAAATTCTCACCTCCAAAGCTGCCGGAACATCCTCGGAAACGTTAAAAATTCGGGATCCTCCTTCCCCGAGGCCTCGGGATCCGGGCGGGAATTCCATGATCGGAGCCCGGGGTGGGGTGGGTGGGGGGGGAGGGTGGGGGTTTTTTTTTTGGGAATTTTGGGAATTCCGGGATGCGGGGACGGGCCTCAGGAAGGCACTCGGAGCCTGGAGCTGCCCAGCAGGAACTGCAGGAGCCGATCCACGGAAAAGGCCAGCAGGAAATCGGCCGCCAGCACCGCCAGGATCAGCAGCCGGAACTGGGAATTCCGGAACGGTCCCGGTGGGAACGGGGCCCAAATCCCATCCCAATCTCATCCCAAATCCCTGGGAATTCTGGAATGGTCCTGGTGGGAACGGGGCCCAAATCCCATCCCAATCTCATCCCAAATCCCTGGGAATTCCGGACCATTCCCAGTGGGAACTGGCCCCAAATCCCATCCCAAATCCCTGGGAATTCCGGGACATTCCTGCTGGGAATGAGCCCCCAATTCTGTCCCGATCCCATCCCAATCCCATCCCAAATCCCTGGGAATTCCAGACCATTCCCGGTGGGAATTGGCCCCAATCCCATCCCAATCAGAAATTCCCGGTTTGGGGCCGTTTTCCCGTGGGAATTCCCCCTGGAATGTCGGGAATTGCCCCTGGAATTGGGGGCTCACCCCGGTGGGAATCTCCTGACATTCCCGAGGAAAAATTCCCAGTTCGGGGCCGTTTTCCCGTGGGAATTTCCCCTCGAATTTCAAGAATTGCCCCTGGAATGTCGGGAATCGCCCCTGGAATGTCGGGAATCCCCCTGGAATTCCGGAAATGCCCCTGGAACGGGCTCTCACCCCGGTGGGAACCCTGGATCCCAAACAGATCCCACCCCGTCCCGTCCCTCTGAGCCCAGAAATTCCCAGTTTGGAGCCGTTTCCCCGTGGAAGTTCCCCCCGGAATGCCGGGAACCCCCTGGAATGCCGGGAATCCCCCTGGAATGCCGGGAATGCCCCGGGAAGGCGCTCTCACCTCGGTGGGGATCTCGACGAGGCCGAAGCTGAGGTTGAGCTCGGGGCAGGAGCCGCTGAGCAGCCCCAGCACGGCCGAGGCCGAGAGCAGCAGCGCCCAGAGCAGCGCCCGGTTCTGCCCCAGGCTCTCCATGAACGGGTGGCCCTGCAGGCGGGAGCGCACTGGTTTGTACTGGGAGGCACTGGGAGGGAGGTTCGGGGCACCGAGAGGGAGTTTTGGGGCGCCGGGAGGGAGATTTAGGGCGCCGGGAGGGAGTTTTGAGGCACCAGGAGGGAGTTTTAGGGTGCCGAGAGGGAGGTTTGGGGCACCGGGAGGGGGGTTTGGGGTACCGGGAGGGAGTTTTAGGGTGCCGGGAGGGAGGTTTGGGGTACCAGGAGGGAGTTTTAGGGTGCCGGGAGGGAGGTTTGGGGCGCCGGGAGGGGGGTTTGGGGTACCGGGAGGGAGTTTTAGGGTGCTGGGAGGGAGTTTTTGGGCACCGAGAGGGAGGTTTGGGGTACCGGGAGGGAGTTTTAGGGTGCTGGGAGGGAGGTTTGGGGCACCGAGAGGGAGGTTTGGGGTACCGGGAGGGAGTTTTAGGGTGCTGGGAGGGAGTTTTTGGGCACCGAGAGGGAGGTTTGGGGCACCGGGAGTTTCAGGGCACCGGGAGGGAGGTTTGGGGCGCCGGGAGGGAGGTTTGGGGCACCGAGAGGGAGGTTTGGGGTACCGGGAGGGAGGTTTGGGGCGCCGGGAGGGAGGTTTGGGGCACCGGGAGTTTCAGGGCACCGAGAGGGAGGTTTGGGGCACCGGGAGGGACTTTTGGGGCACCGAGAAGGAGTTTTAGGGCGCCGGGAGCCAATTCCGAGAGGTTTCGGAGCAGGAGAACGGGGTTTAATGGCACTGGGAGGGACTGGGAGGGGATTAGGAGGTGCTGGTTTATACTGGGAGGGACTGGGGGAATGGGAAGCGAGGGGGGAAAAAGGAGAGGAGAAACTGGGAAAAGTGGGGAGAGAAACTGGGAAAAATAGTGGGAAAAACTGGGAAAAATGGGAAGGAAAAACTGGAGAGAGAAACGGAAAAATGGGGAGAGAAAGTGGGAAAAAATGGGGAGAGAAAGTGGGAAAAAATGGGGAGAGAAACTGGGATAAAATGGGGAGAGAAACCGGGAAAAAATGGGGAGAGAAACCGGGAAAAAATGGGAAGGAAAAACTGGAGAAACTGTGGGAAAGAGGGGAGAGAAACTGGGGGAAACTGGGAAAACCGGGAAAGAAAAACTGGGAGAAGTGTGGAAAAGCAGGGAAGAGCGGAAGGAGGCGCGGGAAAGCGTGGAAAAGCGGGAATATTCCCGGAATTCCCGACCTTGTAGTTGATGGCGAAGGTGGCCATCTGCATGGCCATGGACAGCAGGTACACGGTGCTGTTCACCAGCGACGGCTCGAACTCCTTGCTCAGATCCACGAATTCCTCCTCCCTGCCCACGGGAAAACCGGGATCAGCCTCGGGATCCACCCCGGATCCACCCCGGGATGAGCTCCCGGCGGAGCCCTCACAAAGCCCCGTTGTTGGTGGGTGGGGCTGGCGCCGAGGAAGGGTTGGGAGCAGGAAAATGGGAATTCCTGGGTTTTGGATCCATGGGGATGAGGCTCGGAGCGAGCCCGGGGATGGAATTCCCAGAGAAAACGGCTGGAAGCGCCCATCTGATCGGATTTTTGTGGACTTGGGGAAGCCTGGAATGGCAGGAATTGGGGGAAATCCTAATTTTTTTGGGCTTAAGGCCTCACCTGGGCCTGTGCTTCCTGATCCAAGAATCCCAGGCTCAGGAATTGGGGAAAATCCTGGAATTTTTGGGGATCAGGGCCTCACCCGGGGTCGCTCTGGGCCTGCGCTTCCTGGTACAGGAATACCAGGCTCGGGAATGGCAAAAATGGGGGGAAATCCCGGAATTTTTTGGGATTAAGGCCTAATTTAAGGCTGCTCCAGGCCTCCATTTCCCGGTCCAAGAATTCCAGGCTTGGAAATGGCAGGAACTGGGGAAAATCCTGGAATTTTTGGGGATCAGGGCCTCACTTGGGCCTGCTCCGGGCCTGCGCTTCCCAGCCCAGGAATTCCAGGCTCGGGAATGGCAAAAAATGGGGGAAAATCCCGGAATTTTTGGGGACCAGGGCCTCACCTGGGGTCGCTCCGGGCCTGCGCTTCCCGGTACAGGAACACCAGGCTCAGGAAATGCACCAGGAATTGCAGGAGCACCGTCAGCACCGTGTAGAGGTTGAAAATGTTGGGAAGAGGCCTCTCCTTGGAAAGAGTCTTGAGGGGCTGGAAAAACAAAATAAAAAAAAAAAAAACGGGAAAGAAAAAGGAGGGATGTGACCCGGGGACGGCTCGGACTCCCAAATCCTGAAGGTTTTTAGGGAATTCTGTGGGGAAATTCAAGCCTGGAGGAGGTTTGGGGTTGCTTTGTTCCCAGGGGAAGTTGGGATTTCGGGTCTTTTTCCCAGCCAAGCCATGCCAGGATTCCCGAATTCCACGGAAAAGCCCCAGTTCGGCCTTTTTTTGGCTCATTTTTGGCCCTTTTTTGGCCCACCCCGCCTTTTCCTGCTGCTCATCCCAAAGACTGAGATGCTGAGGGGAGGAAAGGCCTTGGGAGCATCCCAAATCCAACATTCCTGCCCCTCCAGCAGCAGGGAATGCAGATTTATCAAAATTAATGGGAATTTTTCAGGGAAAAAGGGGCTTTTCCCCCAATCCTGGTGGGACTGGGATGGCCCAACCCCTTCCCCATGGAATTCCTGGCTCCCACCTTGGATGCTGAGCTTTGGGATCATCCCAAATCCAGGGGAACACAAAATCCCTCCCCCACCACCATCAGGGACTGGAAATTTCTCTCAGAAATGGGATTTTTTGGGGGTAAAAAACCTCTTTTTCCCTAATTTTCCCAGATCCCGTGGAATTCCCGGCTCCCACCTTGGATCTGGAGATGAAGGGGAAGCTCTGGGATCATCCCAAATCCAAGGGAAGACACAATCCCACCCCTCCACCATCAGGGACTGTAATCCCACCATTAAAAGTGCCAAACTGTGACCATAAACTGGATTTTTTTTTGGGTCAAAACCCCTTTTTTCCCTAATTTTGCCGGATCCCATGGAATTCCCGCCTCCCACCTTGGACCTAGACGCGGACCTGGAGCTTCGGGAGCCATTTTAAACCCTACTCCCACCCCTCTGCCTTCAGAAACCGCCATTTTCTGCCCATAAACGGCATTTCTGGGGACAAAAATCCCCCTTTTTTTTTTAATTTTTTTTTTCCCCCCTACTTCAACCCCTTTCCCACGGAATTCCCGGCTCCCACCTTGGACCTGGAGATGAAGAGGAAGCACCCGGCCAGGAGCAGCCCCTGGAGCGTGGCCTGGAGGTCGCTGAACTTGACGCCCTGCAGGAACAGCACGCTCTGGCTGTAGGCCAGCACCAGGGCGTTCAGGGCCAGGATCTTGAACATTTGTAGGGTGGTGACCAGCGTGCAGCGGCCCTGCTTGATCACGTGGCAGACTGAAGGGGAGGGGGAAAAAAAAAAATGGGAATTTTGGGGATTAGAAATCAGGGAAGAGTGAGGGGAAAAAGGGCGGGAAAAGGGTGAGGGGGTTTGGGGCCGCCATGAGGGGAAAAAGGGCGGGAAAATAGGGGAAAAAGAGCGGGAAAAGGTGAGGGGGTTTGGGGCCGCCATGAGGGGAAAAAGGGCGGGAAAAGGGTGAGGGGGTTTGGGGCCCTCATGAGGGGAAAAGGGTGTGAGGGGGTTTGGGGCTGCTGTGAGGGGAAAAAGGGCGGGAAAAGAGGGGAAAAAGGGCGGGAAAAGGGTGAGGGGGTTTGGGGCCGCCGTGAGGGGAAAAAGGGCGGGAAAAGAGGGGAAAAAGGGTGGGAAAAAGGTGAGGGGGTTTGGGGCCGCCATGAGGGGAAAAGGGCGGGAAAAGGGTGAGGGGGTTTGGGGCCCTCATGAGGGAAAAAAGGGCGGGAAAAGGGTGAGGGGGTTTGGGGCCGCCGTGAGGGGAAAAAGGGCGGGAAAAGAGGGGGAAAAAGAGCGGGAAAAAGGTGAGGGGATTTGGGGCCGCCATGAGGGGAAAAAGGGTGGGAAAAGGGTGAGGGGGTTTGGGGCCGCTGTGAGGGGAAAAAGGGCGGGAAAAGAGGGGAAAAAGGGCGGGAAAAGGGTGAGGGGGTTTGGGGCTGCTGTGAGGGGAAAAAGGGCGGGAAAAGGGGGGGAAAACGGCAGGAAAAGGAGAAAAAGGGCAGGGTTTGGGTGAGGGGGTTTGGGGCCCTCATGAGGGGAAAAAGGGCGGGAAAAGGGTGAGGGGGTTTGGGGCTGCTGTGAGGGGAAAAAGGGCGGGAAAAGAGGGGAAAAAGGGCGGGAAAAGGGTGAGGGGGTTTGGGGCCGCCGTGAGGAGAAAAAGGGCGGGAAAAGGGTGAGGGGGGTTGGGGCTGCTGTGAGGGGAAAAAGGGCGGGAAAAGAGGGGAAAAAGGGCGGGAAAAGGGTGAGGGGGTTTGGGGCCGCCGTGAGGGGAAAAAGGGCGGGAAAAGGGTGAGGGGGGTTGGGGCCCTCATGAGGGGAAAAAGGGCGGGAAAAGGGTGAGGGGGTTTGGGGCCCTCATGAGGGGAAAAAGGGCGGGAAAAGGGGGAAAAAGGGGGAATTTGGGGTGGAGTTTTCATGTATTTTGGGAATCTAGAGGTAGAACGGGTTTAGGATTATTTAGGATAAAAGCAAGGACATCCTGAGCCTCAAATCCAGAGTCCAAAAGCTCCAGACTTTGGGAATTCAGAGCTGGAGTGGGCTTGGGGCTGTTCAGACTTTGGGTCTCCCCCCATTCCCATCCTTCCCAGTCCCATTCCCAGGGTTTTTCCCAGGTTATCCCGGTTTTTCCCGTCCCATTCCTGGGGTTTTTCCCAGTTTTTCCACTCACTGCACTGGATGGAGGAGAGCTTGGAGGTGAAGGGGGCGGCGATGCTGGCGTCCCCCAGCTTCACCACCGGAGCCCTTTCCTCTTCCAGATCCCTCAGCACTTGGCTCAGCCGCTCCTGTGGGATTGGGAACGGCACAGGAATTCCCAAACATTCCCAAAATCACCCGTAACAGCTGGAAAAGCAGCCCCAAATCCACCCCAAACCCACCCAGATCCAGCGGGAGAAGCGGAAGTTTGGGATCTTGGGTGATGGGGTTGAAGGTCCCTTCCCACCTCCAGAATTCCAGATTTATTCCCTGTTTATCCCGGATTTAAGGTCCCTCCCCACCTCCAGAATTCCAGAATTTATTCCCCGTTTATCCCGGATTTAAGGTCCCTCCCCACCTCCAGAATTCCAGGACCGGGTTGGATTGGGATGGGATCAGATCCATTTCCCACCCAAACCATTCCAGGATTCCCAACCCTAAATCCCGCCATTCCCAAGGATAAAATTCCCGGCTGGAATTCCCGGGATTCCCACCCTGTGGACGGCCAGCTGCTCCTCCCGCTGGGCCAGGATCCGGTGCTTGGCTCCTCGGGATGAGGGTTTGACATTCCCGCCGGAATTCCGGCCCTGCCGTCCCCGGGGCCGTCCCGGGGCCGCCGCTTCCGCTCGGGAATTCTCTCGGGAGCGTTGGCCAGCAGGGCCACGCCTGGGAAAAGGGGGAAATCAGGGATAAAACAGGGGAAAAACGGGGGAAAAAATAGGGAAAAACAAGGGATAAAACAGGGGGAAAACGGGGAATAAACAGGACGAATGTCAGGGAAAAATCAGGGGAAAATGAGGGGGAAAAGAGGGAGAAAAGACGGGGAAAATGAGGGTAAAAACGGGGAGGAAACGGATCCCTCTGGAATTCCCTCTTTATTTCCATTCCTGGCGCCAAAAAATCGGCTCCAAGAGCTGGGAAATGCCAGGAAAGGCGGCTCTGGGGTGGGGATTTCGGGAAAATCCCGGGAATTTTGGGAATTTCCTCACCCACGTCGGCGTGTTTGAGTGCTCCCACGTCGTTGGTGCCGTCCCCGCACATGAGGGTGGAGTAGCCCAGGCTCTTCAGGGCCGTGATCACGAATTCCTGGCCGGAAAAAAAGGCCGGGAAAAGCTCCCAGATCCCGGGAATTCCCGGCTCGGGGTGGTGTGGGATAACAGGGATGGGGTGGGATTTGCAGGGGGGTCCAAATGTTGGGAATTCAGGGCTGGAATGGGCTCGGGATTCTTTAGGATCACACCAGGATCGTCCTGAGCCTCATTCCCAGATCCCAAAGATCCCCAAATTTTGGGAATTCAGAGCTGGAACGAGCTCCAAGCATTTTGGGATCACCCCAGGGCCATCCCCCCGTTCCCAAAGACCCCAAATTTTGGGAATTCCCATTCCCAAACCCCCCCCTCACCTTCTGCTTGGGTGCCACCCTGGCGAAGACCTGGATGTGCGGGATGAGCCGGAGCAGCCGATCCCGATCCCGGCTCCGGAGCTGCTCCAGCCCCTCCCCGGTGAGGCAGAGATCGAACGGATCCGTCAGATCCCGCAGGGAATCCGGGAACGCCGGCAGCGACACGGAGCCATCCCGGGATCGCCACTGCCAGGGGAGCCCTGCGGGAATGGGAATTCCATGGGAATCTGGGAATGATGGGAACGACACGGAGCCGTCCCGGGAGCGCCACTGCCAGGGGAGCCCTGTGGGAATGGGAATTCCATGGGAATCTGGGAATGATGGCAGCGACACGGAGCCGTCCCGGGATCGCCACTGCCAGGGGAGCCCTGCGGGAATGGGAATTCCATGGGAATCTGGGAATGATGGCAGCGACACGGAGCCGTCCCGGGATCGCCACTGCCAGGGGAGCCCTGCGGGAATGGGAATGGGAATTCCATGGGGAATCTTAGGGGAATTCCAGCGGGGATTCTGGGGGAATTTCTGGAGGATTCCAGGGGAGATTCCAGGGAGATTCTGGGGGGATTCCAACCCTCATCCCCATCTCCATTCCCAAGTTCCCAAAGCTCTCAAGATCCTGGGATCTCCAAGCCCATCCCAGCATTCCCAATCCCATTCCCGATCCCATCCCAGCTCCCCAGACCCCTCAAATCCCGGAACCCCCGAACCCATCGGGATCAAACCCTTTCCCCTCATCGTTCCCGATGCCATTCCCGCATTCCCAAAGCCCCGTATCCCGTCGCTCCCAGCGTTCCCGACGCCATTCCCGACCCCGATCCCGGTACCGGCGCTCTCCGGAGGCTGCAGGATCAGGATCTGCTCCTTGTGCAGGAAGTGCAGCTCCCGCGCCACGTGGCAGGCGGTCAGCGGGCTGTCCCCCGTGATCATCACCACCTGCGGAATTCCGGCCGTTCCGCCAATTTCTGGGAACTTCGGGAATTCTGGGAACCCCCCACGGCAAAATTCCCGCCCGGATTTAGGGCCGGGAGCCTCCCCCCGGGAGGCGCGGCAGCCGCTCAGCCCAAAATATTCCCGTTTCCAGGGGGTTTTCCTGGGTTTTGGAGCGGGAATTTCTGTGTTTTCCACTGGGAATTTTCCCAGTTTTCAGCTTGTAATTTCCCACTTTTCAGCCTCGGATTTTCCCTGTTTTCTGCCTGGAATTTTCCCACTTTTCAGCCCGGAATTTTCCCTGTTTTCTGCCTGGAATTTTCCCCCTTTTCAGCCTGAAACTTTCCCAGTTTTCCGCCTGGAATTTCTCAGTTTTCCACCTGGAATTTTCCCCATTTTCCACCTGGAATTTTCCTGATTTTCACCCTGAAATTTTCCCAGTTTTCAGCCTTGGATATTCCCAGTTTTCAGCCCGAAATTCTGCCCCATTTTCACTCCGGAATTCCCCATTTTTCAGCCCGGAATTTTCCCCGTTTTCCACTTGAAATCTCCCCACCTTTCACCCTTTAAACTCCCGCATTCCCCACCTGGAACCTTCCCTACTTCCCCCCTTCTCCCCCTCATCCCAACCCTCTGGAGCTTCCCCCGCTTCCCGCCTTTGCCCAGAGGCCCCGGAATTCCGGGAATTCCCGCGACTCCGGCCGCTCACGTGGTGGGAAGCGCTCTGGATCTCTCGGATCACGGCCTTGGAGTCGGCCTTGAGGGGACACGAGACCACGATGAACCCCACGAACCTCAGGTCGCATTCCAAGGATTCCCTCTTCATCTCCCGCACCTGCCCGGGGAGGGGGGGAATTCCTGGATTCAGCATTCCCGGCTCCCTCGGAACAGGAAATTCCTCCTCCCCCACCCCCGGGATCTGGAGCATCCCTGGAATGCTGTTAATGCTCCGAGAAGCTCGGAGTGATGCCAAATCCCGGGGAAAAAAGGGGTTTTCCTGGGAAAACGCAGCGAATCCCTGCCCGTTCCCGAGGAAATCCAGGCAGGAATTCCCCAGGGATTGGGCCTGTGGGGACTTGGAGCTGGGGATGGGGAATTTCCTGGGAAAAATTCCTTTGGGATGCTCCAAAGGGCTCAGGGGGTGTTTGGGATAGGTGGGAATGGGAATTCCCCTGGAAAAATCCCTTTGGAATCCTCTGGAAGGTCTCTGGGATAGCTGGGAATGGGAATTCCCCTGGAAAATTCCTCTGGGATGCTCCAAAGGGGCTCAGGGGGGCGTTTGGGATAGCCGGGAACGGGAATTTCCCCGGAAAAATTCCAAAATCCACCAATTCCGGCCCCAAAAAAACCACCCCCCCTTTTCCCAGCGCTTCCCAGGGCCAGAATTCCGGGATTTTTCCCGTTTTTTTTTTCCGTCACCTGCTGGTGGCTGAGGGCTCCCAGCTCCTTGTAGCCCAGGGCCAGGACCCGCGCGCCCTCGTGGGAGATCTCCCGGTGGATCTCGTGGTAGTTGCTGGGACACTGGGATAACTGGGAGGAAAAACGGGGAAAAACGTTCCGTGAGCGCGGAATCTGAAGGAATCTGGGGGGGTTTTGGTGGAAAATTGGAGGAAAAACGGGAGGGGAACAAGGGGGGATTTGCAGGGAAAGGGAGGCAGGGATTTGGGATAATTCAGGGGGAATTCAGGGGGAATTCAGGATAATCCGGCTGGAATTCACACTCCCCACTCCCTTCCCCATCTCCCTGATCTCCCAAAATCCCCAGATCCACGTTTTTCCCCGGAATTTCCCCTCACCGCGAGGCCTGGGCAGCCATTTTGACCTCCCGGCATCGCCACATTCCTGTTTTTCCCTGGAATTTCCCTGGAATTCGCCCTCAGCACAGGCTCTGGGCCCATTTTTCCCTGGAATTCCTCCTCACCACAAGCTCTCGGGAGCTCCAGCATTCCCAGATCCCCATTTTCCCCTGGAATTTCCCTTCACCAAGGCTCTGGGCCCATTTTCCCCTCACCACAGGGCCTGGGCAGCCATTTTGACCTCCCGGCATTCCCAGATTCCCCTTTTCCCCCAGAATTCCCCTGGAATTTCCCTCACCACAGGGCCTGGAGAGCCATTTTGACTTCCCACCATCCCAATTCCTGTTTTTCCCTGGAATTTGCCTGGAATTTCCCTTCACCAAGGCCCCGGGCCCATTCTTCCCCTCACCACAGGGCCCGGGCAGCCATTTTGACCTCCCGCCAGCCCCGGATTCCCATTTTTCCCCAGAATTTCCCTGGAATTTTCCCTCACCACAAGGCCTGGGCATCCGTTTCGACTTCCCACCATCCCAATTCCCATTTTTCCCTGGAATTTGCCTGGAATTTCCCCTCACCACAGGCTCTGGGCCTGTTCTTCCCCTCACCACAGGGCCCGGGCAGCCATTTTGACCTCCCGCCACCCCCAGATTCCCCTTTTTCCCCGGAATTTCCCTGGATTTCCCCCTCACAACAGGCCCAGCATTCCCAGATTCCCCTTTTTCCCCCGGTTTTATCCCGTTTTTCCCCCTCACCATGGCGTGCAGGGTCTCGGGAGCGCCCTTGACGGCCGCCAGGTATCGGATTTCTCCGGAGGCGTTTTCCAGGGAAGCCAGCACCGCCATCCTCTTCAGGGCACTGGAGAAATGAAAGCGCTGGTGAATTCTCATTCCCGGAGTTTTTAGACTCCTCGGGAAAACTTTCTCATCTGGAAACAAACGAAAATCGGGAAATCCTGAAAGGGGGTGCTGGGAGGGAAAAAGGGGGAATGTGGGAATGGGGAGGGGGGAAAAAGAGGGATTTTGGGGGATTGGTTTGAAGGGAATTTATTTTGGGGGGGGCTTCGGGGGGTGTTTGGTGGAATTCTGTGGGATTCGGGTGGAATTCAGCCGGAATTGTGGATAATTTAAGGGGAATTCAGGTGGGAATTCCAGATAATTGGGGGGGAATTTGGGATAATTCAGGTGGGATTCTGAGTAATTCAGGGGGAATTCTGTGGGAATTTAAGATGACTTGGTGGCACTCCAGGCAATTCAGGCGGAATTCTGGATAATTTAGGTGGAATTCAAGTGGAATTCTGGATAATTGAGGTGGAATTCAGGAGAGATTTTGGATAAATTAGGTGGAATTCTGGAAAATTTAGGTGGAATTCCGGTGGAATTCTGGGTAATTCAGGTGGAATTCAGGGTAACCCACAACAGCCTGAGTTTCACAGGATCCATGGAATTTATGGAAAATTCCTGGTTTAGGATGTGGAAAACCCCACAATTTACGGAAAACTCCGGAATTTTGCTGCCTGTTGCCCCTCGGGGAAGCAGAACCAGGAATTCCAACTTCTGGAATAACCCAAGAGGGAATTCACCCTTTCCAGAGGAAATTTTTTATGGATCAGAGCCACGCTGGGAGCTGATTCCCACTCGAATCCCAAATTTCCACGGATCATTCATCCCTGATTTTCCCCAAATTTGGCGGGGGGAGGGAAAAAAAAACCCACACAGAGGAAAATCTGGAATTCTACCACCCTGAAAACGGGAATTTTTGAGCTCAAGCGTGGCTTTTCCCACCTGGATCAGCCCAGAATTCCAGGGAAAAAGCGGGATTTGGGATTTACCTTTGGTCAGGGTCCAATCCACGGCCGTCAGCATCGCCTTTTCCAGAGGGTCTCCCACGATCGTCCCGTCCTCCAGCTGGACCAGGGAATGGCAGCAGGCGATGGCCCGGTGAGTTTCCACCGGGATTTCGGACACTGGCAGCACCTCCTTCCCTTCCCTGAGGAAAACGGGATCGCCCCGGGTCACCCCGCAAGGTTTTCAAAAATTCCACAGAACCGTCACAAAATCCCACCAAAAAAACCCCCAAAAACAAACCCCCCAAAAAACAGTCAGAAAAAATCGCACAAAAATCCTCACTAAACTCTACAAAAATCTTCACAAAAAATCCCACAAAATCCTCACTGAATTCTACAAAAATCCCCACAAAAAATCCCACAAAATCCTCATGGAATTCTACAAAAATCCTCACAAAAAATCCCACAAAATCCCCTCACAAAATCCCACCAAAAAAAAATTCCATAAACTCCTCACAAAATCCCCCCCGAAATCTTCACAAAATCCCACAAAAACTTCCCAAAATAATCTTCACAAAAATCCTCACAAAATCCCACAAAAAATCCCACAAAAAATCCCACAAAATCCTCACAAAAATCCCACAAAATCTCCCCCAAAATCTCACAAAAACTTCCCAAAATAATCTTCACAAAAATCCTCACAAAAAATCCCACAAACTCCTCACAAAATCCTCCCCAAAATCCCAGAAAATCTTCACAAAATTTCACAAAAAATCCCCAAAAAAATCTTCACAAAAATTCCCACAAAATTCTCACGGAATTCTACGAAATCCTCACAAAATCCTCACAAAAAATCCCATAAAATCCCCTCACAAAATCCCAAAAAAATCCTCACAAAATCCCCCCCCAAAATCCTCACAAAAAATCCCCAAAAAATCTTCACAAAATCCCACAAAATCCTCACAAAAAGTCCCCCACAAAACCCTCACAAAATCCCCCCGAAATCCTGGGATTTTTGATTTTCTGTGAGGATTTTGTGAGGATTCTGTGGGGATTTTGTAATTCCAGCCAATTCCCGCCTGCTCCCTTCCCCTCTCAGGCTTCTCCCGCAGAATTCCCATCGGGAATTCCGGGATCGGGACCCACCCGAGCCCGGCCACCCCTCAGACCGTGAGGTGAAAACCTCAAAAACTCCCTTTAAAACCGCTCAAAAAATCCCTTTAAACCCCCCCAAAAAATCGCTAAAAACCCCAAATCCGGCCGATTCCCGCCCCCTCCCGGGGTTCTCCCGCAGAATTCCCATCGGGAATTCCGGGATCGGGACCCACCTGAGCCCGGCCACCCCTCGGACCACGAGGTGGTCGCTGGTCAAGGTCCCGGTTTTGTCGAAGCAGCAAACCTGGACCTTCCCGGCAAACGGGATCCGGAACGGCTCCGTGCAGTAAACGTCTGGAAAAACGGGGAAAAACGGGGAAAAACGGGGGGAAATCGGGAATTCCGGAGGGAATCCATGCGGGAACCACCCCGGGGGAGAGCGGGATTGGTGGTGGGAGGGGCCAGGAGGGGTCAAAGGGGAGGAGGGGTTTGGGGTTTATCCTAAAAAGGTTTGGGGGAGGGACGGGGAGGGGAAATGGGAGGGAAAAGGGGAAAAATGGGAGGGAAAATAAGGGGGAAAATGGGAGGGAAAATGGAAAAATGGGACGGGAAATGGGAGGGAAAATGGGAGGGAAAATGGGAAAAATGGGAGGGGAAAATGGGAGGGAAAATGAGGGGGAAAATGAGGGGGAAAATGGGAGGGAAAATGGGAGGGAAAATGAGGGGGAAAATGGGAGGGAAAATGGGACAAATAGGAATCGAAAATGGGAGGGAAAATGGGAGGGAAAATGGGAGGGAAAATAGGATAAATGGGAAGGGAAAATGGGAAAAATGGGAGGGAAAATGGGAGGGGAAAATGGGAAAGGAAAACAGGAAGGGAAAATTCTTCCAGGGCTGGAACAGCCAAAGATCCTCCGGGAATTCCATCCCCACCAAGGATTCCTTCCCAAAAACCCCACAAATCCCCCCCGCTGCCGCAGCGCTCCCGCCTCCCTGAGGAGCAGGATCATTCCCAACATTCCCAAACCCCATTCCCGGCCCCGAATCCCTGGGGAATTCTCACAGAGCTTGGCCAGGGCGATGAGGGAGGTGTTGACGGCCAGGGAGAGCTCGATGGGCAGCTCCGGAGGCACCACGGACGTCAGGATCAGGGCACATTCCAGGAACAGCCGGTACTGGTTCCGCCGGGGATCCTTGGTGCCTTGGGAACGAGGGAAATGGGTCAGGAAAAACGGGATCGGGGGAAAAAAATGGGATCAGGGTCAGGGAAATGGGGTCAGGATCAGGGCACATTCCAGGAACAGCCGGTACTGGTTCCGCCGGGGATCCTTGGTGCCTTGGGAACGAGGGAAATGGGTCAGGATTGGGGAAAAAACGGGATCAGGGGGAAAAAAATGGGATCAGAGAAAAAAAAATGGGATCAGGATCAGGGAAAATGGGGTCAGGATCAGGGCACACTCCAGGAACAGCCGGTACTGGTTCCGCCGGGGATCCTTGGTGCCTTGGGAACGAGGGGAAACGGGTCAGGATCGGGGAAAAAATGGGATCAGGGGAAAAAAATGGGATCAGGGGAAAAAAATGGGATCAGGGAAATGGGATCAGGATCAGGGCACATTCCAGGAACAGCCGGTACTGGTTCCGACAGGGATCCTTGGTGCCTTGGGAACGAGGGAAAACGGGTCAGGATCGAGGAAAAACGGGATCAGGGGGAAAAAAATGGGATCAGGATCAGGGAAAATGGGGTCAGGATCAGGGAAAATGGGATCAGGGTCAGGAGAAATGGGGTCAGGGAAAAAAAACGGGATCAGGGAAAAAAAAATGGGATCAGGGAAAAAAAAAATGGGATCAGGATCAAGGAAAAAAATGGGATCAGGGAAAATGGGGTCAGGATCAAGGAAAAATGGGATCAGGGAAAAAAAACAGGGTCAGGATCAGGGAAAATGGGGTCAGGGAAAAAGAACGGGGTCAGGGGGGATCCTTGGTTCCTTTGGAATCAGGGAAAAATGGGATTGGGGGAAAAAATGGGATCAGGGTCAGGGAAAACGGGATCAGGACTGGGGGGGGGATCCTTGGTTCCTTTGGAATGAGGGGAAAATGGGATGGGGATCAGGGAGAACGGGATCAGGATCCAGACTCCCAACTCTCCCAAAAACTCCGGGACAAATTCCCCGTCCTTCCCCCAACGTTGGGACAAAAATCCCCCCTTTTCCCCCAAAACCCTGGGACAAATCCCCCCCGAACCCCTGTCCCGCTGCCGGAATTCCCGGCATTCCCGGGATTCCCACCCTGGATCCAGACGTAGGCGGCGGCGGCCACGGCGAAGACGAGGAGGAAGAGGATGAAGATGAAGGTCTCCAGGTTGTTGGCCGTGACCCTCTTCACCCCGAACAGGATCGTCCGGAGCAGCTTTCCCTGGAAAAGGAGCCCTCAGCGCCCAGCCCGCAATTCCCGAGCCCTGGAATTCCGAGCCCTGGAATTCCCGGCTCACCTGGGAGGTGTTGAAGCCGGTGCGGAGGGCGTAGGCCAGGCACCCGTTATCCACGGCTGGGGAGGGGGAGATCCCGGGTAAATCCCGAGGAATTCCCAAGGAATTCCCCAGGGAATCCCCAGGGAATCCCAAGGGAATCCCAAAAAAAAAAAAAACCCCCCGGAAATTCCTGAGGGAATTCCCAGGAAATCCCCCCCGAAAAATCCCTCAGGAAATCCTTCAGGGAATCCCGAGGAAATCCCCCAGGAAATCCTGAGGGAATCCTGTGGGAAATCCAGGGAATTTGGGGTAGGAATTCCAGGGAATTTCAGGGTGGGAATTTTGGGTTGGAATTTGGGAATTTCGGGACGGGAATTTGGGGCAGGAATTCTGGGAATCGCTCACATTTGAGCCCAGCTGATGCCTGATGGGGAGGGATGGCCCTGTGGGAATTCCAGGGATTTTTGGGCAGGAATTCCAGGGAATTTTGGGTGGGAATTTGGGAACTTTAGGATGGGAATTTCTGGGAATTTCAGGGTGGGAATTTCTGGGAATTTCAGGGTGGGAATTCAGGAATTTTGGGCCGGAATTTGGGAATCGCTCACGTTTGATGGAGGCCCTGGGTGGGGCGGCGGGGGGGGAGGAATGTCCCTGTGGGGATCCCGGGGAGTTCTGGGGCGGGAATTTGGGAATTGGGGCGGGAATTTGGGAATTTGGGGCGGGAATTCCGGGCGGGAATGGGAACGGGAATGGCTCACGTCGCAGGCCGGCCGACGCCCGCTGGGGCGGGATGTGCTGGATGACGCGCGTGCCCCCGAACAGCACGTGCAGCCGCCCGTCCGCGCACAGGTCCAGCCGCTGCTCCGGCCGCCGGCCCTCCACCGGCTCCTGCGGAGGGACACTGACCACTGACCACTGACTGACCACTGACTGACCACTGACTGACCACTGACCACTGACTGACCACTGACTGACCACCCACTGACCACTGACCACCTACTGACCACTGACCACTGACTGACCACCTACTGACCACTGACCACTGACTGACCACTGACTGACCACTGACCACTGACTGACCACTGACCACCTACTGACCACTGACTGACCACTGACCGACCACTGACCACCTACTGACCACTGACTGACCACTGACCACTGACTGACCACCTACTGACCACTGACCACTGACTGACCACTGACTGACCACTGACTGACCACCCACTGACCACCTACTGACCACTGACCACTGACTGACCACTGACCACCTACTGACCACCTACTGACCACCGACTGACCACTGACCACTGACTGACCACTGACCACCTACTGACCACTGACCGACCACTGACCACTGACTGACCACCTACTGACCACTGACCACTGACTGACCACTGACCACCCACTGACCACTGACTGACCACTGACCACTGACCACTGACTGACCACTGACCACTGACTGACCACTGACCGACCACTGACTGACCACTGACCGACCACTGACCACTGACTGACCACCTACTGACCACTGACCGACCACTGACTGACCACTGACCACCTGGTGACCACTGCCCTCCACCGGCTCCTGCGGAGGGACACTGACCACTGACTGACCACTGACTGACCACTGACCACCTACTGACCACTGACCACTGACTGACCACTGACTGACCACTGACCACTGACTGACCACTGACTGACCACCCACTGACCACTGACTGACCACTGACTGACCACTGACCACTGACCACTGACTGACCACTGACCATCTACTGACCACTGACCACTGACTGACCACTGACCACCTACTGACCACCCGCTGACCACTGCCCTCCCCCGGCTCCTGCGGACAGGCACTGACCACTGACCACTGCCCACTGCCCCATCCCCTTTCCCTTGACCCCTCCCCACATTCCCCTTTCTCCCCCCTCCCATTTTCCCCTACTTTCCCCATTTTTTCCCGTTTTTCCCACTTTTCCCCCCATTCCCAGACCTTCACCTGGAGCACGGACTCCCCGCTCAGCACGGCCTCGCCCCTTCCCATTTTCCCCATTTTTCACCTCAATTTCCCCATTTTCCCCCCAATTTTCCCCCCAATTTTTCCCCTGATTTTTCCCCCTACTTTTCCCATTTCCCCCCCCCCACTTTTCCCATTTTTCCCACTTTTTTCCCGTTTTTCCCCCTTTTCCCCCCACTCCCAGACCTTCACCTGGAGCACGGACTCCCCGCTCAGCACGGCCTCGTCCCTTCCCATTTTCCCCGATTTTCCCCATTTTCCCCATTTTTCACCTCAATTTTCCCCCCAATTTTTCCCCCTACTTTTCCCATTTTTTCTCCCCTACTTTTCCCATTTTTTCCCGTTTTTCCCCCTTTTCCCCCCACTCCCAGACCTTCATCTGGGGCACGGACTCCCCGGTCAGCACGGCCTCGTCCCTTCCCATTTTCCCCATTTTTCACCTCAATTTTCCTCCCAATTTTTCCCCTGATTTTTCCCCCTACTTTTCCCATTTTTTCTCCCCTACTTTTCCCATTTTTTCTCCCCTACTTTTCCCACTTTTTCCCCGTTTTTCCCCCTTTTCCCCCCACTCCCAGACCTTCACCTGGAGCACGGACTCCCCGCTCAGCACGGCCTCGCCCCTTCCCATTTTCCCCATTTTTCACCTCAATTTTCCCCCCAATTTTTCCCAATTTTTCCCCCTACTTTTCCCATTTTTTCTCCCCTACTTTTCCCACTTTTTTCCCGTTTTTCCCCCTTTTCCCCCCACTCCCAGACCTTCATCTGGGGCACGGACTCCCCGGTCAGCATCGCCTCGTCCACGATGCAGCGGCCGCGCAGCAGGAGGAGGTCACAGGGCACCAGGTTCTCCTGGGGGGAGCGTCCTGCCGGCGGAAATTCCCCAAATTCCCACATTTCCCAAGCCAAAATTCCCAAAATCCCCCAAATTCCCGCTCCAAAAACTTCGATTTTCCCGTTTTTCCCAGCTCCAAAACCTCGATTTTCCCATTTTTCCCCCCCCGTTTTCCCAGCCCTGCTTCCGCAGGAAAAGGTTTAAAGGGGAAGGAAAGGTTTTAGGGAAGGAAAATTTGGGAAAAAAAGAATTTGGGAATTCCGGGAATTGGAATATTTAACGGCGGGATGGGGGAAAAGCAGGAAATGCCAGGAAAAAAATGGGAAAATCCCGGAAATAAAACCCCAAAATGATCCCAATCTGAGCCCAGAATTCCTCAAATCCCAGTGAAAATTCCAAGGGGATTTCCCTGAAAATGGGAATTCATATCCTCAAAATTCGACTGAATTCCAAAAAAATGAGGGGAAAATTCCCATTTGAAGGAGGTTTTCCATGGAAATTCCCGTTTTTAGGGAGTTTTCCATGGCAATTCCCATTTTAGGGAGGTTTTCCTTGGAAATCCCCATTTTTAAGGAAGTTTTCCACAGAAATTCCCATTTTTAAGGAAGTTTTCCATAAAAATTCCCATTACTAAGGAAGTTTTCCATGGGAATCCCTGTTTTTAGGGAGTTTTCTGTGGGAATCCCCGTTTTTAGGGAGATTTCCCACAAAAATTCCCATTTTTAGAGGACATTTTCAAAATTCCCATTTTGAAGGAACTTTTCCACCAAAACTCCCATTAAAAAACGGGAATTCCCGTTTTTTGAGGCCATTTTCCACGGGAAGTCCCATTTTCAGTGCGCTTTCCATGAAAATTCCCGTTTTTTTTGGGGAGTTTTCCCGGGAATCCCCGTTACCGATGGAGACGACGTCCCCCGGGACGATCTCGTCGCTGCAGATCGGGCGCCACTTCCGGTTCCTGTACACCTGGAATTCCCAAAAAACCCCAAAACCCCGGAATCAGCGGGAAAACAGCAGGAAAAGGGACAAGAAAGGGGCAGAATCCCCAAAAAATCCCGATTTTTGGGACAGAATCGGCGGGAAAACCACGGGAAAAGGGCCCAAAAAACCCCAAAATTCCAATTTTTGGGATGGAATCGACGGAAAAATGATGGGAGAAAAGGAAAAAAATATGGGTGAAAACCCCCAAAATTCCAAGTTTTCGGGATGGAATCAATGGGAAAATGATGGGAAAAAGGAAAACAAAGGAATGAAACACAAAATTCCGTTTTTTGGGATGGAATCAGCAGGAAAATGATGGAAAAAGGGCCAAAAACCGCCCAAAATTCCAATTTTAGGGATGAAATTGATAGGAAAAATATGGAAAAAGGGAAAATAAATGGGTTAAAACCCCAAAAGTTCTGATTTTTGGGATGAAATCCATGGAAAAACCATGGAAAAAGGGAAAATAATGGACTCAACACAAAAAAACCCCAATTTTGGGATGGAATCAATGGAAAAATCATGGAAAAGGGGAAACTAAAGGAACTAAACACAAAAAATTCCCAATTCTGGGGCGGAATCAACGGGAAAATGATGGAAAAAGGGCCAAAAAACGCTGAAAAATCCAATTGTTGCGATGAAATCCATGGAAAAACCACGGAAAACAAGGAAAACAAAGGAACCAAACCCCAAAAAATCCCAATTTTGGGCACGAAACCCACAGAAAAACACCATAAAAAACCCCAACTTGGAGCCAAAACCGGCGGGGGGAAACCCGGGAGCAGCGGAAGGGCCGGAATTCCGGGAATTCCCGGGATTCACCTGGATCATGAAGGGCTTGTTGCCCATCCTGCGGATCTCGGAGAGGTTGCGGAGCTGCTGCTGCACCAGCGACGCCTCGAAGGCCACGAGCATGGAGAGCGTGAAGACGCTGTAGTACCAGAACTCGTCCAGGCACCACAGCCCCACGCAGAAAACCTGGGAAGAGCCGGCGGGAATTCCAGGAATTCCGGGAATTCCGGGAATTGGTAACAAGGGCTGAGAGCGGGGAGGCGGGAAATGGGGAAATTCCAGGGGAAAAGGGGGAACCGCAGCAAGAAATTCCCTGGGGGGACTGAAATCGTCCCAGTGTGGCCCAGAATTCCTGAAATCCCAGCCCAGAATTCCTCCAATTCCAGCCCAGAATTCCTGAAATCCCAGCCCAGAATTCCTGAAATTCCAGCCCAGAATTCCTGAAATCCCAGCCCAGAATTCCTCAAATTCCACAGGAAAAGGGACCAAAATCTCTCAAACTCCAGACAAAAACGGACCAAAATTGTCCCAATTGAGCCCAGAATTCCTCAAATTCCAGCCCCAAATTCCTGAAATTCCAGCCCCGAATCCCTCGGATCCCACGAGCATGGAGAGCGTGAAGACGCTGTAGTACCAGAACTCGTCCAGGCACCACAGCCCCACGCAGAAAACCTGGGAAGAGCCGGCGGGAATTCCAGGAATTCCGGGAATTCCGGGAATTGGTAACAAGGGCTGAGAGCGGGGAGGTGGGAAATGGGGAAATTCCAGGGGAAAAGGGGGAACCGCAGCAAGAAATTCCCTGGGGGGACTGAAATCGTCCCAGTGTGGCCCAGAATTCCTGAAATCCCAGCCCAGAATTCCTCCAATTCCAGCTCAGAATTCCTGAAATTCCAGTCCAGAATTCCTCAAATTTCAGCCCAGAACTCCTCAAATTCCAGCCCAGAATTCCTCCAATTCCACAGGAAAAGGGAACAAATTTGTCCCAATTGAGCCCAGAATTCCTCCAATTCCAGCCCAGAATTCCTGAAATTCCAGCCCAGAATTCCTGAAATCCCAGCCCAGAATTCCTGAAATTCCACAGGAAAAAGGACCAAAATCTCTCAAACTCCAGACAAAAAGGGACCAAAATTGTCCCAATTGAGCCCAGAATTCCTCCAATTCCAGCCCCAAATTCCTCACATTCCAGCCCAGAATTCCTCAGATTCCAGGAGAAAAGGGACCAAAATCCCTCCTCAAATCCCAGAGGAAAAGGGACCAAAATTGTCCCAATCCAGCCCAGAATTCCTGAAATTCCAGCCCCGAATCCCTCGGATCCCACGAGCATGGAGAGCGTGAAGACGCTGTAGTACCAGAACTCGTCCAGGCACCACAGCCCCACGCAGAAAACCTGGGAAGAGCCGGCGGGAATTCCAGGAATTCCGGGAATTCCGGGAATTGGTAACAAGGGCTGAGAGCGGGGAGGCGGGAAATGGGGAAATTCCAGGGGAAAAGGGGGAACCGCAGCAAGAAATTCCCTGGGGGGACTGAAATCGTCCCAGTGTGGCCCAGAATTCCTGAAACTCCAGTCCAGAATTCCTCAAATTCCAGCCCAGAATTCCTGAAATTCCAGTCCAGAATTCCTCAAATTTCAGCCCAGAATTCCTCAAATTCCAGCCCAGAATTCCTCCAATTCCACAGGAAAAGGGACCAAATTTGTCCCAATTGAGCCCAGAATTCCTCCAATTCCAGCCCAGAATTCCTGAAATCCCAGCGTGGCCCAGAATTCCTGAAATCCCAGCCCAGAATTCCTCAAATTCCACAGGAAAAGGGACCAAAATCTCTCAAATTCCAGACAAAAAGGGACCAAAATTGTCCCAATTGAACCCAGAATTCCTCCAATTCCAGCTCAGAATTCCTCCAATTCCAGCCCCAAATTCCTGAAATCCCAGCCCAGAATTCCTCGGATCCCACGAGCATGGAGAGCGTGAAGACGCTGTAGTACCAGAACTCGTCCAGGCACCACAGCCCCACGCAGAAAACCTGGGAAGAGCCGGCGGGAATTCCAGGAATTCCGGGAATTCCGGGAATTGGTAACAAGGGCTGAGAGCGGGGAGGCGGGAAATGGGGAAATTCCAGGGGAAAAGGGGGAACCGCAGCAAGAAATTCCCTGGGGGGACTGAAATCGTCCCAGTGTGGCCCAGAATTCCTGAAACTCCAGTCCAGAATTCCTCAAATTTCAGCCCAGAACTCCTCAAATTCCAGCCCAGAATTCCTCCAATTCCACAGGAAAAGGGACCAAATTTGTCCCAATTGAGCCCAGAATTCCTCCAATTCCAGCTCAGAATTCCTGAAATTCCAGCCCAGAATTCCTGAAATCCCAGCCCAGAATTCCTGAAATTCCACAGGAAAAAGGACCAAAATCTCTCAAACTCCAGACAAAGAGGGACCAAAATTGTCCCAATTGAGCCCAGAATTCCTCCAATTCCAGCCCCAAATTCCTCACATTCCAGCCCAGAATTCCTCAGATTCCAGGAGAAAAGGGACCAAAATCCCTCCTCAAATCCCAGAGGAAAAGGGACCAAAATTGTCCCAATCCAGCCCAGAATTCCTGAAATCCCAGCCCCGAATCCCTCGGATCCCACGAGCATGGAGAGCGTGAAGACGCTGTAGTACCAGAACTCGTCCAGGCACCACAGCCCCACGCAGAAAACCTGGGAAGAGCCGGCGGGAATTCCAGGAATTCCGGGAATTCCGGGAATTGGTAACAAGGGCTGAGAGCGGGGAGGTGGGAAATGGGGAAATTCCAGGGGAAAAGGGGGAACCGCAGCAAGAAATTCCCTGTGGGGACTGAAATCGTCCCAGTGTGGCCCAGAATTCCTGAAATCCCAGCCCAGAATTCCTCAAATTTCAGCCCAGAACTCCTCAAATTCCAGCCCAGAATTCTTCCAATTCCACAGGAAAAGGGACCAAATTTGTCCCAATTGAGCCCAGAATTCCTCCAATTCCAGCCCAGAATTCCTGAAATTCCAGCCCAGAATTCCTGAAATCCCAGCCCAGAATTCCTCAAATTCCATAGGAAAAGGGACCAAAATCTCTCAAATTCCAGACAAAAAGGGACCAAAATTGTCCCAATTGAACCCAGAATTCCTCCAATTCCAGCTCAGAATTCCTCCAATTCCAGCCCCAAATTCCTGAAATCCCAGCCCAGAATTCCTCAGATTCCAGGAGAAAAGGGACCAAAATCCCTCTTCAAATCCCAGAGGAAAAGGGACCAAAATTGTCCCAATCCAGCCCCGAATTCCTGAAATTCCAGCCCCGAATCCCTCCAATTCCAGCTCAGAATTCCTCAAATTTTCCCTAGGTTTTATTCCCATTTTTTGGCAGAATTGCGAACTTTCCCGGGATTTTATTCCCATTTTTAACAGGAATGGGAATTTTGGGATCTTTTCTCTTCGTTTTATTCCCGTTTTTTAGCAGGAATGGGAATTTTCCCAAGTTTTATTCCCGTTTTTCAGCAGAATTGGGGATTCTGGGATCTTTTCCCGGGTTTTATTCCCGTTTTTCACCAGAATTGGGGATTCTGGGATCTTTTCCCGGGTTTTATTCCCGTTTTTCAGCAGAATTGGGGATTCTGGGATCTTTTCCCGGGTTTTATCCCCGTTTTTCAGCAGAATTGGGGATTCTGGGATCTTTTCCCGGGTTTTATTCCCGCTTTTTACCTGGAAAACGAAGAACGGAGCCGTGGCCCTTTCCTTGAAGAGCTCCAGGAATTCCGGCACCACCATCTCGGCCCTGGGAACGAGGAGCGGAATCCTTGGAAAATCCCGGATTTCCCCCCAGAATCCCAGCCCGGAGCCCCCCAGATCCCGAGGATTCCCAACCAAAACTCGGGATTTTCGGGAATTCGCTCCCGGAGAATCCCGGGAATGAGCGGAAATCCCAAATCCAGGGGGAAAATCCGGCTCCGAGCCCGGGGAGTTCGGGGACATTTTGGGAATGTTTTCCTGGGATATTTCGGAATATTTTCCTGGGATATTCGGGGATATTTTGGGATATTTTCCCTGGATATTTTGGGATATTTTCCTGGGATATTCTGGGGACATTTCCCTGGGATATTTTGGGATTTGTTCGTCAGATATTTTGGGATAATTTCCTGGGATATTTGGGATATTTTGGGATATTTTCCTGGGAAATTTTGGGAGATTTGGGAAATTTTCCTGGGATAGTTTTTGGATTTTTTCCTGGAATATTTTTGGCATATTTTCCCAGGATATTCAGGGATGTTTTGGGACATTTTCCCAGAATATTTTGGGATATTTTCCTGGAATATTTTTCCGGGATATTCTGGGACATTTTCCTGGAATATTTAGGGATATTTTCCCAGGAAATTTTGGGATATTTTTGGGACATTTTCCCAGAATATTTTGGGAATATTTTCCTGGGATATTTTCCCAGGAAATTTTGGGACATTTGGGAAATTTTCCTGGGAAATTTTTTGATATTTTCCTGGAATATTTTGGGGACATTTTCCCAGGATATGTTGGGATATTTTGGGAATATTTTCCTGGGAAATTTTGGGATTTTTTTTTAATATTTCCGTGGGATATTTTGGGACGTTTTCCCAGAATATTTGGGGATATTTTGGGACATTTTTCCAAGATATTTTTTGATATTTTCCCAGGATATTTCGGGACGTTTTCCTAGAATATTTTGGGAACATTTTCCTGGGATATCCAGGGATTTTTCCCAGGACATTTGGCAACGTTTCCCCTCATTTTCCCGGGATATTTCCCCCCATTTTCCCGGGAATTTCCCCCTCCGAGGCAAACAGGGAAATCCTCACTTGTTGCTCCCGAATTTCCTCTCGGCCTCCCGGATTTCCTTGTCCTCCTGGAAGCCTCTGGAATTCTGGTAGAAGCCCAGGGGCTGCTGCACCGGGAATGCCACGGGCAGGAATTGCCTCTTCCCGTGCACCTCGTAGGAATATTTGATCTTCTGGAACTCGAAGCTCAGCGCCTCCTGCCCGTCCTCGTCCTGGGAAAAAAAACGGGAAAAATCCCCAATTTCCCATTCCCGGGAAAAATTCCACCCCCGGGCGCGGCGAAAATCCCGGAATTCCAACGTTTTCCGGGATGGTTTTGCCCGTGGAAAAGCTGGAATTGCCCAATTTTCACTCCACAGGTTGATTGTCGTGAATTAATCGGATTTTCTGGGATGAATTCCATCGGAATTCCCAGATTTTCCCCATTCCCTCGTTGATCATTATGAATTAATTGGATTTTCTGGGATGAATCCCGGCAGAATTCCTGGATTTTCCCCATTAATTGGATTTTCTGGGATGAATCCCAGGGAATTCCCAGATTTTTCCCATTAATTGGATTTTCTGGGCTGAATCCCAGGGAATTCCTGGCTTTCCAGGGCTGAATCCCAGGGAATTCCCAGATTTTTCCCATTAATTCAATTTCCAGGGCTGAATCCCAGGGAATTCCTGGATTTTTCCCATTAATTGAATTTTCTGGGCTGAATCCCAGGGAATTCCCGGCTTTCCTGGGCTGAATCCCAGGGAATTCCCGGATTTTTCCCATTAATTCAATTTCCAGGGCTGAATCCCAGGGAATTCCCGGATTTTTCCCATTAATTGAATTTTCTGGGCTGAATCCCAGGGAATTCCTGGTTCTCCAGGGCTGAATCCCAGGGAATTCCCGGCTTTCCTGGGCTGAATCCCAGGGAATTCCCGGTTCTCCAGGGCTGAATCCCAGGGAATTCCCAGATTTTTCCCATTAATTGAATTTTCTGGGCTGAATCCCAGGGAATTCCCGGCTTTCCTGGGCTGAATCCCAGGGAATTCCCGGATTTTTCCCATTAATTCAATTTCCAGGGCTGAATCCCGGGGAATTCCCGGCTTTCCTGGGCTGAATCCCGGGGAATTCCCGGCTTTCCCTCACCCGGTCCCGGCGCAGCGGAACGAGCTCCACGGAGCCGTTGTTGGGCGTCGGCACCACCTTGGCCAAGGTGGCTTTTTGGGGACACGGCTCCTGGGGGGGGAAATCCCGTCAGTCCCGGGCTTTATCCCGCTAAAATCCCACTTTTTATCCTGCTAAAATCCCACTTTTTATCCCCTTAAAATCCCACATTTTTTTATCGTTAATATCCATGTTTTACTTCTTCAGTATCCCACATCTTATCCTCTTAAAATTCCACATTCTTTTATCTTTAATATCCCACATTTCATCTTTAATACCCTGTATTCTATACCTTAAACATCTCACGTTTTTATCTGGAATATCCCACATTTTATCCCTTTGATATCCCAAATTTTACACCTTTAACATCCCACATTTTATCCCTTTGATATCCCACATTTCACCTTTAATACCCGGCACTCTATTCCTTTCATATCCCATTTTTTATCTTTAATATCCCCCATCTTGTCTCTTTAACATCCCATATTCCATACCTTAAATATCCAACATTTTACTTCTTTAATATCCCACGTTCTACCTCTTTAATATCCCACAATCTACTTCTTTAACATCCCATATTTCACACCTTTAACATCCCACATTTTACATTTAATGTCTCACACTTTACACCCTCAATATCCCACATTCAATAATCCCCATTCAATACTTTCACACCTCGTTTTTAATGCTTTACATTTAGCAGACTCAGGCCCCAAATCCCCCTCAGACCCCGAACCCCTCCGACCCCAAATCCCCCGCAAATCCCCCTTTAAATACCGAACACCCCCAGCCCCAAATGAGCCCCCAAAACCCCCTCAGAACCCAAAACCCCCTCAGACCCCAAATGTGCCCCCAAAACCCCCTCAGAACCCAAATCCCCCTCAGACCCCGAAGCCCCCTGACCCCAAATTCTCCCTGTCCCCCCTCAGACCCCGAACCCCTCCCCAAATCCCTCTCAGGCGCCGAACCCCCCTCAGCCCTTTCCCGCCTTCAGCCCCTCAGCCCTTTCCCGCCCTCAGCCCCTTCAGCCCCCTCAGCCCTTTCCCTCCCTCAGCCCCTTCCCGCGCTCACCCTGACGCAGGTGAGGGCGCACTCGGCGTGCACGGACCAGAGCCCGGCCAGCGCCGTGAGCAGCTGCAGCGCCGCGATGACGCCGAGCGCCAACAGCGCCGCCTCGGGCGGCCCCGCCGCCTCCCCGGCCGCCCACAGCCGCGGCCCCCACAGCCACAGCCAGGCCGGGTAGAGCCCGGCGGCGAAGGGCAGCACGGTACCGCGGAGCAGCCGCGGCCGCCGCCGGTAAAGCGTTACCGACGAGACCAGCTCGTCCTCGGGGGCCGCCGTGGCCGCCGCCATCTTCCCTCTCCGCCCTCAGCCGCGCCGCTTCCGCTTTCGCTTCCGCCTCTGGGCATGCGCGGAGCGCGCGCTTCCGCCCTCGCGGGTGGGAGCGTGCGCACAGTGAGGGAGTGGCGGAAGTGGGGGAAGGGAGGGGAAGTGAGGGCGCGGCGCACGCGCAGAGCGCGGGAGTGGCGGAAGTGCGGCGGCGGCGGAGGAGGAGGAGGCGCCATGTGCGTGAGGGGCGGCGGGGCCGGGCCGGGCCGGGTCGGGTCCCCTCGTGTCGCGCTTTGTCCCTTCCGTGTCCCCTCGCGTCCCTCCCGCTCTTCCAGGCCCCTCGTGTCCCGCTTTTCCCTCGGTGCCCGCGGCCCCGGTGTCCCCCGGTGCTGATCCTCGGTGTCCCCTCACGTCCCCTCGGCGTCCCCTCGGTTCTCCCCGGTGTCCCCCGGTGCTCACGGTGTCCCCGGTTGTCCCCGGTCCCGCAGGGAGGCTCTGGCCGTCACCGCCCGGCTCTGCGGGCCGGAGCTGGAGCGCTACGGGCGCTGCGTGGCCGCGAGCCCCGGGAGCTGGCACCGGGATTGTCACCGGCTGCGGGACAGCGTCACCCGCTGCGCCTCCAACCAGTGAGTGATGGGAACTGGGGATACTGGGGATACTGGGATTGTCACCGGCTGTGGGACAGCATCACCTGCTGCGCCTCCAACCAGTGAGTGACACGAACTGGGGATGTTGGGGGGACACTGAGGGGACATCGGGATTGGGGCTGATCCCAGTGACTGATCACGATCCCTGGAATGGATCCCTTGGAATTGACCCCGATCCCGATGTTTTCCTGGGGTTTTCCCAATGTTTTCCTGGTGTTTTCCCGGTGTTTTCCCCATTTCCCAGCCCCCTGGTGCGGTGGATCCGCCGGGACCGCTCCAATTCCTTTGGGCCTGATCCCAGTGACTGATCCCGGTGTTTTCCTGACGTTTTCCCAACATTTTCCCCATTCCCAGCCCGCTGCTGCGGCGGATCCGCCGGGATCGCTCCGATTCCTTGGGGGCCGGTTCCTGGGGCGGATCCCAATAACTGACCCCAATCCCGACGTTTTCCCGGCGTTTTCCCGACGTTTTCCCGGTGTTTTCCCCGTGTTTTCCCGCCGTTTTCCCGATGTTTTCCCGACGTTTTCCAGCCCGCTGCTGCGGCGGATTCACCGGGATCGCTCCGGTTCCTTGGGGGCCGATCCCTGGGGCGGATCCCAATAACTGACCCCAATCCCGCCGTTTTCCCAGTGTTTTCCCGGCGTTTTCCCGACGTTTTCCCAACATTTTCCCCATTCCCAGCCCGCTGCTGCGGTGGATCCGCCGGGATCGCTCCGATTCCTTGGGGGCCGATCCCTGGGGCGGATCCCAATAACTGACCCCAATCCCGACGTTTTCCCGACGTTTTCCCGGTGTTTTCCCGGTGTTTTCCCGGCGCTCTCCCGACGTTTTCCCGGTGTTTTCCAGCCCGCTGGTGCGGCGGATCCGCCGGGACTGCTCCGATTCCCTGGGCGCCTTCGAGCGCTGCGTGCGGGAGCAGCCGGGGAACGCGGCCGCGTGCGGGGCCCGCGCCGGAGCCTTCCTGCTCTGCGCCGAGGCCGTCACCGCGCGGGACAGCGCCGGGGACAGCGCCGGGGACAGCCCCGATGTCACCCCCGGTGCCAGCCCCGGGGACAGCCCCGGGGGCACCTCCGGAGGTGAGTTTGGAGCTGGAATTTTGGGATAAAAGCGGGAATTGAACCCCAAAAATGGCCCTGTCCCCTCCTGCTCTGAGCCCAGAGTGTCACCCCCGGTGCCACCCCCAATGCCACCCCTGAGGACACCTCTGGGGACACCCCCGGTGCCAGCCCCAGGGACACCTCCGGAGGTGAGTTTGGGCCGGAATTTTGGGATAAAAGCGGGAATTGGACCCCAAAAACGGCCCTGTCCCCTCCTGCTCTGAGCCCTGAATGTCACCCCTGATGTCACCTCTGGTGCCACCCCCGGTGCCACCCCCAATGTCACCTCTGGGGACACCTCTGGGGACAGCCCCGGGGGCACCTCCGGAGGTGAGTTTGGGGCCGGAATTTTGGGATAAAAGTGGGAATTGAACCCCAAATCCGGGTCTGTCCCCAAATCCGGCCCTGTCCCCTCCTGCTCAGAGCCCCCCGAGTGCCACCCCCGATGTCCCCCCGGTGCCACCCCCGGAGGGGAGTCTGGAACCCCTGGGAGTGAGTTTGGAGCCGGAATTTTGGGATAGAAGTGGGAATTTTGGGGATAAAAGTGGGAATTTTTTGAGGGACAAAAGCGGAATTTCCTGCCTCTGGAAATGCTGGGAAAAGGATTTTTTGGGATAAAAATTGGGATTAGAACCCCCCCCGAATGTGGCCCCTCCTGCCTCGGGAAATGGAAATTTGGGATAAAATTTTGGGATAAAAGTTGGGATCAGAACCCCCCCTGAAATAAACCCAGGTCCCAATTTCCTCTGGAAAAGATGGAAAAAGGAATTTCAGGAAGGAAATTTGGGATGAAAATGTGGCTTTTTCCCCCCCCTCCAGAGAATCCCTGGAATTAAAACCCCGCCGGGAACGCCGGGAAAGCCTCGGAACCTTCCGGAAGCTCCTCCCAATCCTCGGATTTCCCCTGGAAAAGGAGCCCTGGGACGGGGGCCCGGCCCTGATCCCGATTTCCCGGGGCATTCCCGGGGTTTCATCCCGAAGAATTTGGTCAATAAAGAATTCCAGCGGGAATCTTTGGGACGGGACCCAAAAATCGGCTTTTCCCTCTTTTTATTCCCAGTTTTTCCTTTTTTTCCCCCAACTTTTCCCACCTTTTCCCCCCCATTTTTTCCCTTTTTTTTCCCATTTTTCCCATCTTTTCCCTCTTTTTCTATTCCCATCCTTTCCCTCTTTTTTCCATCTTTTTTCCCCATTTTTCCCAACTTTTTCCCTCTTTTTTTCCCACCTTTTCCCTCTTTTTTCCTCCACTTTTCCCCTTTCCTTTCCCATTTTTTCCCCCCTTTTTTTTTTCCCAAAACTTTTCCATTTTTTTTTTTTTTTCCGGGATTTATTTCCCACCGGACATGCAAAAAAAAAAAAAAAAAAAAAAAAGGAAAGAATTCCCAAAAAATTCCCCAAAAAAATTCCCAAAAAACCATCGGCACGGGGAGGAGCTGGAAGGGGAATCCCGGGAATTCCGGCTCCGGGATTTTCGGGAATAAAACACGGAATTCGCCACGATTCCAACGGGAATTCCCTCAGAATCCCCTCATAATTCCCATCCATCCCGAATCCGGAGGGTCCTGGCCTGGAATTCCCATTCCCAGCCCGGAATTCCGGGGAAATCCCGCCCCGGGAATCTCCAGTTTTGGGTTTGTTTTGGGGAAAAATCTCCTCCTTTCCCTCCCGAAATCGCGGAGCCGGCCCCGGCTGGGATCGGGAAGAGATTCCAAGGATCCCAGCTGGGATCGGGATTCCCTCGGGATTCCCGGGAAGGGTTTTTGGGAATCTCGGGATCGGGATTTTCCGGCTCCAAACCAGGATTGGGATTCCCAGGAGGAATTTTTGGGATTCCCAGGATCGGGATTTTCCAGCTCCACAGTGGAATCAGAATTCCTGGGATCAGGAATCCCGCAGGATTCCCAGGTGGGATTTTCGGGATTCCCGGGTGGGATTTTTGGGATTTCTGGGCAGGATTTTTGGGATTTCCAGGTGGGATTTTGGGGATTTCCGGGCAGGGTTTTTGGGATTCCTGGTGGGATTTTTGGGATTCCTGGTGGGATTTTTGGGATCCTCAGGTGGGATTTTTGGGATTTCCGGGCGGGATTTTTGGGATTCCTGGGCTGGGAACTGCGGGAACTGTGGGAATTTCGGGAATTCGGGGCCGGCGGCTCAGGAGCTGAAGTAGGAGCTGTGCATGGAGCACAGGCGGTCGATGGCGCTCCCGGGGAGGTCGCTCGGGATCGGGATCGGGATCTGGGAATTCTCGGCGGGAATCGGGGCCTCCCCCAGCGCGGCCCCGGCCGGCTCCCGGAAAACTCCCTCGGAATCTGGGAAAAAAGCGGGAAAAGGGGGGGGGAAATGGGGAGGGGGGCTCGGCATTCCCGATCCATCCCATCCCAATTCCCATTCCCAATTCCATCCCCATTCCTTATCTCCATTCCCATCCCAATCCAATCCAATCCCATTCCCAACCCCATTCCCAATTCCATCCCCAATCCCATTCCTTATCTCCATTCCCATCCCAATCCAATCCAATCCAATCCCATTCCCAATTCCCATCCCCAATCCCATTCCTTATCCCCATTCCCATCCCAATCCAATCCCCAATCCCAATTCCATCCCCATTCCCATCCCTATTCCCACCCCATTCCCGGAATTCCCCGGGTACCGTAGGGCTGGAGCTGCGGGGGGGTCATTCCCTATTCCCCATTCCCAGAATTCCCGGAATTCCCAGAATTCCCGGAATTCCCCGGGTACCGTAGGGCTGGAGCAGCGGGGGGGGGTCATTCCCGGCCAGAACATTCCCGGCTCCGTCCCGAATCCGTGGGGCTCCAGCGGCTGCAGCGGGATCCGGGAATACGGGAGCAGGATCCCCTCGGGGCCCGGAGCGGCGCCGGCGGCTGGGAACGGCGGGAGCGGGATATGGAATATCGGGAACGGCGGGATTGGGATACGGAATATCGGGAACGGCGGGAGCGGGATACGGACTATTGGGAACGGCGGGATTGGGATACGGAATATCGGGAACGGCGGGAGCGGGATATGGAATATCGGGAACGGCGGGATTGGGATATGGAATGTCGGGAACGGCGGGAGCGGGATATGGAATGTCGGGAACGGCGGGATTGGGATATGGAATGTTGGGAACGGCGGGAGCGGGATATGGAATATCGGGAACGGCGGGAGCGGGATATGGAATATTGGGAACAGCAGGAGCGGGATATTGGGATATAGGATATTGGGATGTGGGATAGGGATGTTGTGACTTCCCAATTTCCCGTCCCTCCATCCCAAATCCATCCCCATTCCCGATTTCCCATCCCAAATCCGTTCCCGTTCCAATTTCCCATCCCTCCCATCCCTATTCCCAATTTCCCACCCCAAATCCATCCCATCCCCATTCCCGTTCCCATTTCCATCCCATCCCCATTCCCGACCCTCTCCGTCCCCGTTGCTCTCCCGTTCCCATTCCCAATTTCCCATCCCATTCTCAATTTCCCGTTCCCATTCCCGACCCTCTCTGTCCCCATTGCTCTCCCATTCCCATTCCCAATTTCCCATTCCCAGTTTCCCATTCCCGTTCCTATTCCCAATTTCCCATCCCCATTCCCATCCCATTCCCAGTTTCCCGTTCCCGTTCCCGACCCTCTCCATCCCCGTTGCTCTCCCGTTCCCATCCTCGTTCCCATTCCCAATTTCCCATCCCATTCCCGACCCTCTCCGTCCCCGTTGCTCTCCGGGCTCTGTTCCCATTCCCATTCCCGTTCCCATTCCCATTCCCAATTTCCCATTCCCATTCCCATCCCCGTTCCCATTCCCATCCTATTCCCAATTTCCCGTTCCCATTCCCGACCCTCTCCGTCCCCGTTGCTCTCCGGGCTCTGTTCCCATTCCCATTCCCATTCCCATTCCCATTCCCAATTTCCCGTTCCCATTCCCGACCCTCTCCATCCCCGTTGCTCTCCCGTTCCCATTCCCGTTCCCATTCCCATTCCCGTTCCCGTTCCCATTCCCGACCCTCTCCGTCCCTGTTGCTCTCCCGGCTCTGTTCCCATTCCCATCCCCGTTCCCATTCCCATTCCCGTTCCCATTCCCAATTTCCCATTCCCATTCCCATTCCCATTCCCATTCCCATTCCCGACCCTCTCCGTCCCCGTTGCTCTCCCGTTCCCATTCCCATTCCCATTCCCGTTCCCATTCCCGACCCTCTCCGTCCCCATTGCTCTCCGGGCTCTGTTCCCATTCCCATTCCCATTCCCGTTCCCGTTCCCATTCCCGACCCTCTCCGTCCCCGTTCCCATTCCCATTCCCATTCCCAATTTCCCATTCCCAATTTCCCGTTCCCATTCCCGTTCCCATTCCCATTCCCGACCCTCTCCGTCCCCATTGCTCTCCGGGCTCTGTTCCCATTCCCATTCCCGTTCCCGTTCCCATTCCCAATTTCCCATTCCCATTCCCGTTCCCGTTCCCATTCCCATTCCCGACCCTCTCCGTCCCCGTTGCTCTCCCGTTCCCATTCTCGTTCCCATTCCCAATTTCCCGTTCCCATTCCCGTTCCCATTCCCATTTCCCCGTTCCCGTTCCCATTCCCAATTTCCCATCCCATTCCCGTTCCCAGTCCCATTCCCGTTCCCATTCCCATTCCCATTCCCGACCCTCTCCGTCCCCGTTGCTCTCCGGGCTCTGTTCCCATTCCCATTCCCATTCCCGCTCCCGTTCCCATTCCCGACCCTCTCCGTCCCCGTTGCTCTCCGGGCTCTGTTCCCATTCCCGTTCCCATTCCCATTCCCGTTCCCATTCCCATTCCCGTTCCCGTTCCCATTCCCAATTTCCCATCCCATTCCCGTTCCCGTTCCCATTCCCATTCCCGACCCTCTCCGTCCCCGTTGCTCTCCGGGCTCTGTTCCCATTCCCGTTCCCATCCCGTTCCCGTTCCCATTCCCATTCCCGTTCCCGTTCCCATTCCCAATTTCCCATCCCATTCCCATTCCCATTCCCGACCCTCTCCGTCCCCGTTGCTCTCCCGGCCGCCCCTCGCGGCTCCCCCGGCGCTTCCCAGCCGGGAATTCCCGAGCTGCTCCCGCTGCTGCTGCTGCCTCCGGGCGATCTTCTTCATCTGGGAAAAGGCCGGAATTCCCGACGGCTCCCGCCATTCCGCGGGCTCGGGGGCTTTTATCCCGGAATTCCGGCCGCGATTCCGGCCCCCACCTTGGCTCGTTGGTTCTGGAACCACACCTGGACCACCCGGGCCGTCAGCCCCGTCTCGGCCGCCAGCGCCTCCCGCACCTGGAAAAACCCCTCGGAATTCCGGCCCCCGAAGGGATGGGTGGGAAACCGGGAATGGGGGCGGGGCTGGAAAAACCCCTCGGAATTCCGGCCCCCGAAGGGATGGGTGGGAAACCGGGAATGGGGGTGGGACTGGAAAAACCCCTCGGAATTCCGGCCCCAAAGGGAAGGATCCCGGCCCAGGGATTTGGGATTGGGGCAGCGGGAACGGGGAGGGATCCGGGATGGAGGAACGGTACATTGGGAATGGGGATGGATTCCCATCCCAGAATCCCGATCCCAGAATGCCAATCCCGATCCCGTAACCCCATCCCGGAATCCTGGAATCCTGAACTCCCAGAATCCCGAACTCCCAGAATCCCAGAATCCCGAACTCCCAAACTCCTGGAATCCCGAACTCCCAGAATCCCGAACTCCCGGAACCCCAGAATCCTGGAATCCCAGAATCCCGAACTCCTGGACTCCTGAACTCCCGGAATCCTGAACTCCCAAACTCCCAGAATCTTGAACTCCCGGAATCCCGAACTCCCAGAATCCCAGAATCCTGAACTCCCAGAATCCCAGAATCCCCGGAATCCCGCAGTCCCGAATTCCCATAATCCCAGAATCCCGAACTCCCAAACTCCCGGAATCCCAGAATCCTGAACTCCCGAACTCCCACAATCCCAGAATCCCCGGAATCCCACAATCCCAGAATCCCAGAATTCCCGGAATCCCACAATCCCAGAATTCCCAGAATCCTGAACTCCCACAATCCCAGAATCCCAGAATCCCGAACTCCCAAACTCCCAGAATCCTGAACTCCCAGAATCCCGAACTCCCAGAATCCCATAATCCCAGAATCCCGAACTCCCAGAACTCCAGAATCCGGAATTCCCAGAATCCCGAATTCCCAGAATCCTGAACTCCCGGAATCCCGAACTCCCACAGTCCCACAATCCCAGAATCCCGAACTCCTGGACTCCCGTAATCCCAGAATCCCGGAATCCCACAATCCCACAATTCCCAGAACTCCCAGAATCCCGGAATCCCGAACTCCCACAATCCCACAATCCCGAACTCCCAGAATCCCAGAACTCCCAGAATCCCGAACTCCCAGAATTCCTGAATTCCCACAATCCCACAATCCCAGAATTCCCGAATCCCCAGAATTCCTGAACTCCCAGAATTCCCAGAATCCCCGGAATCCCGGGATCCCGAACTCCCAGAATTCCCGAACTCCCAGAATCCCGAATTCCCACAATCCCAGAATCCCAGAACTCCCACAATCCCGAACTCCCGGAATTCCCAGAATCCCGAACTCCCGGGATCCCGAACTCCCACAATCCCACAATCCCGAACTCCCAGAATCCCCGAACTCCCAGAATCCCGAACTCCCGGAATCCCAGAATTCCCGAATTCCCGAATCCCGAATCCCGGGATCGCGGCACCGTGCGGCAGGGCCTGGCGCAGAGCTCGAAGGAGGCTCGGAAGGTTCGGCGCTGCTGCGAGCTCAGGGTGGTCCGGGGCCGCTTGGGGCGCGCGGGATCCTTCCCGGGGGGTTGGGAACGGGAACGGGAACGGGAGTGGGAGTGGGAATGGGAATGGGGCTGGGAATGGGGCTGGGAATGGGGCTGGGATTGGGAATGGGAGTGGGACTGGGAATGGGATTGGGAATGGCGGGAATGGGGCTGGGAATGGGGTTGGGAATGGGAGTGGGAATGGGGCTGGGATTGGGAATGGGATTGGGAGTGGGGTTGGGAATGGGGTTGGGAATGGGATTGGGAGTGGGATTGGGAGTGGGAATGGGAATGGGGCTGGGAATGGGGTTGGGAATGGGAGTGGGAATGGGGCTGGGATTGGGAATGGGATTGGGAGTGGGGTTGGGAATGGGGTTGGGAATGGGATTGGGAGTGGGAGTGGGAATGGGAATGGGATTGGGAATGGGGTTGGGAATGGGAATGGGGTTGGGAATGGGAATGGGGTTGGGAATGGGGATGGGAATGGGAATGGGAATGGGGTTGGGAATGGGAGTGGGATTGGGAATGGGAGTGGGGTTGGGAATGGGGTTGGGAATGGGAATGGGGTTGGGAATGGGAATGGGAATGGGGTTGGGAATGGCGGGAATGGGATTGGGAATGGGATTGGGAATGGGAATGGGGTTGGGAATGGGGCTGGGAATGGGAATGGGATTGGGAGCCCTCCTCATCCTCGCTCCTCGCTGCAGAGGGAAAACGGGAATTTCGGGGAGGGATCCGGGATCGGAGTGGGGTTTGGGGCCCGAATTCCCACCGGGAATGTTCTGGAATCCCCAGGGATTTGGGATGGGATTTGGGCCCCAATTCCCACCAGGAACATTCCAGAATCCCTGGGGATTTGAGGATTGGAATTTGAGGATTGGGATGAGATTTGGCCCAATTCCCACCGGGACCATTCCGGAATTCCCAGGGATTGGGATTTGAGGATTGGGATGGGATTTGGCCCAATTCCCACCGAGACCATTCCAGAATTCCCAGGGACTCGGGGATTGGGATCTGGGCCCCAATTCCCACCAGGACCATTCCGGAATTCCCAGGGATTGGGATTTGAGGATTGGGATGAGATTCGGCCCAATTCCCACCGGGACCATTCCGGAATTCCCAAGGACTGGGATTTGGACCCCAATTCCCACCGGGACCATTCCGGAATTCCCAAGGACTGGGATTTGGGCCCCAATTCCCACCAGGACCGTTCCAGAATTCCCAAGGACTGGGATTCGGCCCAATTCCCACCGAGACCATTCCAGAATTCCCAGGGACTCGGGGATTGGGATTTGGGCCCCAATTCCCACCGGGAACATTCCGGAATTCCCAGGGATTGGGATTTGAGGATTGGGATGAGATTCGGCCCAATTCCCACCGGGACCATTCCGGAATTCCCAAGGACTGGGATCTGGGCCCCAATTCCCACCGGGACCATTCCGGAATTCCCAGGAACCCGCGATTTAACCCCTTCCACCCCACTCCCCACCCACACCTCCCCCCCAAACCCCAATCCCAGACCCCCTCGGCTCCGCGAAAAACTCCGGGAACCCCCCCCAAACGTCCCCCCCCGGGCCGTTCCCGGCGTTCTCACCGCGCTCCGGGGGCTCGGGGCCGCCGGATCCCGGGAATCGCCGCGGCCGCGCCGGGAAGTGGCCGCGGCACAGGAGCCGCTCCCCGCGCACAACGAACTCGTCCCCGCGGCGCAGCCGCCGCCCGCAGGCGCCGCAGCGCAGGCAGCGCTCGTGGAAAACCCTCCGGAGAACCCTCTGGATCGGCTCCCAGCGCCCCACGGCCTCCAGGCAGCGGCTGCAGCGCGGCGGGAACAGCCTGGGGGCGGGAAAATTTGGGATTCGGGGGAAAAATCTGGGATTTCGGGGAAAAAAGGTGAAATTTCGGGGAGAAAATGTGAAATTTCGGGGGGAAAATCGCAGATTTGGGGGGGAGAAAATCTGGGATTTGGGTTAGAAAATCCCGGGATTTGAGGAGGAAAATCTTGGATTACAGGGAAAAAGTCCTGGGATTTGAGGAGGAAAATCTGGGATTTGAGGAGGAAAATCTGGGATTTGAGGGAAAAAGCCGGGCATTTGGGAGAGAAAATCCGGGATCTGAGGAGGGAAAACGGCGCCGGGGGTTGGGGAGGAAAATCTGGGATTTGGGGAGGAAATGTGGGATTTGGAGGAAAAAATCCTGGAAATTGGGGAGGAAAATCTGGGGTTTGGGGGAGAAAATCCTGGGATTTGGGGAGGGAAATGTGGGATTTGGGGAGGGAAATGTGGGATTTGGGGAGGAGGCAGCGCTGGTGGAAAACCCTCCGGAGAACCCTCGGGATCGGCTCCCAGCGCCCCACGGCCTCCAGGCAGCGGCTGCAGCGCGGCGGGAACAGCCTGGGGGCGGGAAAATTTGGGATTCGGGGTGAAAATTTGGGAATTCGGGGAAAAAAGGTGAAATTTCGGGGAGAAAATGTGAAATTTTGGGGAGAAGATCGCAGATTTGGGGGGGAAAATCTGGGATTTGGGTTAGAAAATCCCGGGATTTGAGGAGGAAAATCTTGGATTACAGGGAAAAAGTCCTGGGATTTGAGGAGGAAAATCTGGGATTTGAGGGAGGAAAAACCCGGATTTGGGAGAGAAAATCCGGGGTTTGAGGAGGGAAAACGGCGCCGGGGGTTGGGGAGGAAAATCTGGGATTTGGGGAGGAAAATCTGGGATTTGAAGGAAAAAATCCCGGGATTTGGAGAGGAAAAAATCCAGGATCTGGAGGAGGAAAAATCCTGGGGTTTGGGGGAGAAAATCCCAGGATTTGGGGAGGGAAAATCCCATTTTCGGGATCCATCTCTTGGGGAATGACAGGATTCGGGAAGAGCTGAACGTTCCAGGGAAAAAAAATCCAGGAAAATCCCATTTTTGGGGCCTTTTCCCCTGGAAAATGCAGGATTCAGGAAGAGCTGCAGAATCCAAGGAAAAAAACCGGGAAAAAAGGGAAAAAAAAGGGAAAAAAAAGGGAAAAAAATGGGGGGAAAAATGGGGGGAAAATGGGGGAAAATGGGGGAAAATGGGGGAAAAATGGGGAAAAATGGGGAAAAAATGGGGAAAAAATGGGGAAAAAATGGGGAAAAATGGGGAAAATGGGGGAAAAAGCGGGAAAAGCGGGAGAAATGGGGGGAAAACTGGAAGGAATTGGGGAAAAAGTGGGAAAATTGTGGGAAAAGAGGGAAAAACAGAGAAAAAGGGGCAGGAATGGGGGAAAAAGTGGGAAAATGGGGGGAAAATTGGGAGAAATCGGGAAAAAAGTGGGGAAAAGGGTGGGAAAAGGGGAAAAAAGTGGGAAAAATGGGGGGAAAGTGGGAAAAATCGGGAAAAGAGTGGGAAAAATCGGGAAAAGAGTGGGGAAAAGGGTGGGAAAAGTGGGAAAAATGAGTGAAAATTGGCAGAAAGTGTGGGAAAAGTGGGGAGGAACGGGAAAAACTGGGAAAAATGGGAAAAACCTGGGAAAAATGGGGAAAATGGGAAAAATGGGGAAAAACCTGGGAGAATCCGGTGGGAAGTGGCTTTTCCCAAGGAATTCCCAAACCCTGGGCTTGGGAAGACCCGGGATTGGAGATTCCTGGGAATTTCCCCCCCCACCGGCTCCGAGGGGATCCCGCTGGGAATTCGGGGCTGGGATGGGGGGAGGGGAAAAAAAAAAAAAATCCCCCAAAATTCCGGGAAAAGTCGGGAAGAGAAAAAGCCGGAGCGGAGTTCGAGGCGAGTTCATCCCAAAAAAGGGAGGAGGAGGAGGAGGAGGAGGCCGGGAACGGCTCCAGGGGCTCGGAGCCCTCCCGAATTCCCAGAAATCCGACTTCAAAGGGATTCCGAGGGAATTCTCCTCCTCCTCCCGTCCTGGGAGCCCCCGGGAAGGGGAGCGGGGCCGGGAAAGGGGAATTCCATGGAAAAATCCCTTTGGATTTGGGGGTTTAATTCCATGGAAAAATCCCTTTGGATTTGGGGGTTTTGTGGGAAATGTTCAGGGAATTCCATGGAAAAATCCTTTGGATTTGGGGGTTTAATTCCATGGAAAAATCCCTTTGGATTTATGGGGAAATGTTCAGGGAATTCCATGGAAAAATCCCTTGGATTTGGGGGTTTAATTCCATGGAAAAATCCCTTTGGATTTGGGGGTTTTGTGGGAAATGTTCAGGGAATTCCATGGAAAAATCCCTTTGGATTTATGGGGAAATGTTCAGGGAATTCCATGGAAAAATCCCTTTGGATTTGGGGGTTTTGTGGGAAATGTTTAGGGAATTCCATAAAAAATCCCTTGGATTTGGGGTTTTGTGGGAAAACCGGGGGGAAATCATGGAAAATTGGGGAAAAACCTGGGAAAACCCTCGCGAAACGGCGAAACACCTCGGGAAAACCCCGGAAAAAGCGGGGAAAATCCTGGAAAATCCAGGGAAATCGCTGGGAAATGGGGGAAAATTGAGGAAACCAGGGGAAAACCTTGGAAAAACTGGGGAAAATCCTGGATAATGTGGGGAAAATCCTGGATAATCGGGGGAAAACCTTGGAAAACCTGGGAAAACCCTCGCAAAACGGTGAAACACCTTGGAAAAACCCAGGAAAATCCTGGGAAACTGGGGAAAATCCTGGATAATTGGTGGAAAACCTTGAGAAAACCGGGAAACATCACGGAAAACCGGAGGAAAACCTGGGAGAACCCTCGCGAAACGGCGAAACACCCGGGAAAACCTTGGAAAAACCGGGGAAAATCCTGGATAATGTTGGGGAAAATCCTGGATAATCGGTGGAAAACCTTGAGAAAACCGGGGGAAAACCTGGGAGAACCCTCGCGAAACGGCGAAACACCTCGGGAAAACCCCGGAAAAAGCGGGGAAAATCCTGGAAAATCCGGGAAAATTCCCAGAAACCCCCGGGATGCCTCACCTGTCGTAGTCGGGCCGGCAGTAGAGGCGGCGCTGGCGGCAGAAGCAGCGGCCGGAGAGCGGCCGGGAGCAGGCGCAGCAGCGCAGGCACCGCTCGTGCCACGAGCGCCCGTTGGCCCGGAGCAGGAACCGCTCCCGGATCCCGGAGCCGCAGCCGGCACAGACCGAGCCGGGAATGGCTGATCCGGAGCCTGGAATGCCGGGAAAAGTGGGAAAAGTGGGATAATTGGGATAATTAATTGGGATAATTGGGATAATTGGGCACCGCTCGTGCCACGAGCGCCCGTTCACTCCCGGAGCAGGAACCGCTCCCGGATCCCGGAGCCGCAGCCGGCACAGAGAACGCCTGATCCGGAGCCTGGAATGCCGGGAAAAGTGGGATAATTGGGATAATTGGGATAATTAATTGGGATAATTGGGATAATTGGGCACCGCTCGTGCCACGAGCGCCCGTTGGCCCGGAGCAGGAACCGCTCCCGGATCCCGGAGCCGCAGCCGGCACAGACCGAGCCGGGAATGGCTGATCCGGAGCCTGGAATGCCGGGAAAAGTGGGATAATTAACTGGGATAATTGGGATGATTGGGAGATCACGAGCGCCCGTTCACTCCCGGAGCAGGAACCGCTCCCGGATCCCGGAGCCGCAGCCGGCACAGAGAACGCCTGATCCGGAGCCTGGAATGCCGGGAAAAGTGGGATAATTGGGATAATTGGGATAATTAATTGGGATAATCGGGCACCGCTCGTGCCACGAGCGCCCGTTGGCCCGGAGCAGGAACCGCTCCCGGATCCCGGAGCCGCAGCCGGCACAGACCGAGCCCGATCCAGAGCCTGGGAAAATGGGAAAAGTGGGATAATTGGGGTAATTGGGATAATTGGGATAATTGGGATAATTAATTGGGATAATTGGGAGATCAGGCACCGCTCGTGCCACGAGCGCCCGTTCACTCCCGGAGCAGGAACCGCTCCCGGATCCCGGAGCCGCAGCCAGCACAGAGAACGCCTGATCCGGAGCCTGGGAAAACGGGAAAAGTGGGATAATTGGGGTTATTAATTGGGATAATTAATTGGGATAATTGGGCACCGCTCGTGCCACGAGCGCCCGTTCACTCCTGGGGCAGGAACCGCTCCCGGATCCCGGAGCCGCAGCCGGCACAGAGAACGCCTGATCCGGAGCCTGGAATGCCGGGAAAAGTGGGATAATTGGGGGTAATTAATTGGGATAATTAATTGGGATAATTAATTGGGATAATTGGGATAATTGGGCACCGCTCGTGCCACGAGCGCCCGTTCACTCCCGGGGCAGGAACCGCTCCCGGATCCCGGAGCCGCAGCCGGCACAGACCGAGCCGGGAATGGCTGATCCGGAGCCTGGAGTGCCGGGAAAAGTGGGAAAAGTGGGATAATTAACTGGGATAATTGGGATAATTGGGATAATCGGGCACCGCTCGTGCCACGAGCGCCCGTTCACTCCCGGAGCAGGAACCGCTCCCGGATCCCGGAGCCGCAGCCGGCACAGAGAACGCCTGATCCGGAGCCTGGGAAAACGGGAAAAGTGGGATAATTGGGATAATTGGGATAATTGGGATAATTAATTGGGATAATTAATTGGGATAATTAATTGGGATAATTGGGAGATCAGGCACCGCTCGTGCCACGAGCGCCCGTTGGCCCAGAGCAGGAACCGCTCCCGGATCCCGGAGCCGCAGCCGGCACAGACCGAGCCGGGAATGGCTGATCCGGAGCCTGGAATGCCAGGAAAAGTGGGATAATTGGGATAATTAACTGGGATAATTGGGATAATTGGGCACCGCTCGTGCCACGAGCGCCCGTTCACTCCCGGAGCAGGAACCGCTCCCGGATCCCGGAGCCGCAGCCGGCACAGACCGAGCCCGATCCGGAGCCTGGGAAAACGGGAAAAGTGGGATAATTGGGATAATTGGGATAATTGGGATAATTAATTGGGATAATTAATTGGGATAATTGGGCACCGCTCGTGCCACGAGCGCCCGTTCACTCCCGGGGCAGGAACCGCTCCCGGATCCCGGAGCCGCAGCCGGCACAGACCAGCCCGATCCGGAGCCTGGAATGCCGGGAAAAGTGGGAATTCCAGGGGAAATTGGGATAATTGGGGGAGAAATGGGGGAATTGGCGGAAAAAAATGGTGAAATTTGGGGGAAAATCGGGGAAAATGGGGGAAAATTGGGGAATTCCCGGGGGAAATTGGGAGAAAGAACGGGGAGGTTTGGGGGGAATGGGAGAATTCCAGAGGGAAATGGGAAAATTGGGGAAATGGGAATTGGGAAAATTGGGAAATTGGGAATTGGGGAAATAGGAAAATTGGGGAAAAAATGGGAATTGGGGGGAAAAAAAGTGGTGAAATTTGGGGGAAAATTGGGGAATTCAGGGGGAAAATTGGGAGAAAAAACAGGGAAGTTTGGGGGGAATTTTGGGGAAAATGGGAGAATTTGGGAATAAAACACGGAAATTTGGGGGAAAAATGGGAAAATCCGGGAAAAACCCAGGAAAATTTGGGAGAAGCCCAGGAAAATTGGGAAAAGCCGCCTCGCCCAGAGGGAGAATTCCAGGGGCAGCTCCCAGAAATCCGAAGGGATCCCGGGACAGCCGGGCTGGGATCGGGGGTGGGGAGCAGGGAAGGATTTTCCATGGAAAAATTGGGGATCGCTGGGATTTTTTGGGAATTTTTCCCTCCCCTCCGGCCCCCAGCGCTGGCGGCTCCTCAAAGGAAAAGAGGGAGGGAAAATTCCAGCCGGGATCGGGATCCGGGAAGGGCCCGGCAGCGCCTCCCCTCCCCCTCCCCTTTCCCGAGGTCATTCCCGGTTTTTATCCGCCCGAATCCCGGGAAAAATCCGGCCCCGACCCCCCCCGGATCCCAGGGATGGAGGAGGAAAAATCCCGGGAAAAACAGGGAATGAGGGGAGCGCCCGATCCCGGATTTCCTGCGGGATTTTGAGCCCGGATTTCATTTGGATCCCAAAACTCCAACTTAAAATCCCAAAATTCCAATTTAAAATCCCCAAATTCCAACTTAAAATCCCAAAATTCTGAGCCCAGTTTTAATTTAGATCCTGAAATTCCAATTTAAAATCCCCAAATTCCAACTTAAAATCCCAAAATTCCAATTTAAAATCCCAAAATTCCAAGCCCAGTTTTCATTTGGATCCCAAAATTCCAATTTGGATCCCAAAATTCCAAGGGGGAACCCACAAATCCAGAAAAAAAATGGGATTTTCCCTCTGTCCGGGAATATTCCCAACCTTTCCCAGGGTTTCTTTTTTCCCCCCCAAATTCTGGGAATTTTTTCCCACTTTTCTGCTCCCGGGATGATCCCAAATCCCAAGTTTTTTCCCCAAAAAAAAAGGATCCATCCCAAATTTTTTTCCCTTTCCCAAAATCCCCGGAATCATCGAGAAAAGGAGGAAAAAAAGTGGGAAAAACCTGGGATAATTTGGATTTTCCAGAGGCAAATCCAAGCCCGGGAAAAGGTGGAGCCGCATCCCGAGGGTTTTCCATGGATTTTCCTGCCATTCCCGAGGTTTTCCCGCATTTTTCTCTTTCCCAATCCAGGGGGGTTTTTTTGGGATTTGAAATCCCAATTCCCGCTGAATTTAGAGGGGAAAAACCGGGAATAATCGAAGTGGGAATGAGGATGGATCTGGGGGGATCTCTGGGAATGTGGGATCAGGGAAAAATCCCGGGAAAATCCTGGAGTCCAGCCCGGGAAAAATGAACAAAAAACCGGGAATTCTGCCTTAAAAAAAAAACCCCGGGATTGGGAAAAGGGGGAGGTTTGGAAGCGGGGAAAAAAATCGGGATAAAGAGGAAAAAAATGGGAAAAAAAAACCGGGAAAAGGGAGCCGGGAATTGGGGAAAACAATCCCGAAATCCCGGGAAAAGGGAGGGGGAGCCTCGTCCCGGGGTCATCCCGGATTATCCCGGATTTTTCCCTTCTCCAGGAGCGGGAATTCCGGGAAAATCCCCGCGGGAGAGGGGCCCGAATCCCGAAACCCGGGAAGGGTCGGGAAAAAGCCGCGGCTTCCAGAGGGGTCGCGGGTTGGGAATTTTGGGGGATGCGGGGGGGAATTTTTGGGATCCGAGATGGAATTTTTGGGATGCGGGAGGGAAATTTGGGGATCCGAGAGGGAATTTTGGGGATCGCGGGAGGGAATTTGGGGATGCGGGGAGGGATTTTCGGGAATTTCGGGAAGCGCGGGCGGCGCCGCGGTCCCGCTGGAAGCTGCGGACGGGGTGAAAATCCCGGGATTCTGAAAACCTGGGAACGCCCCGCTGTTATTCCCGGTATTCCCGGCGGTATTCCCGGTATTCCCGGCGTTATTCCCGGTATTCCCGGTATTCCCGGCACTCACCGGATCCCGGGAGCGGCGTTCTCTCCTCCCGGCAGGACGGAGCCTCCTCCGCCTTCATCCCGGCGGCTGCGGGGGAGACGAAGCGTCGGGAAAACCGGGAAGAGATCGGGAAGGGAGCGGGGGAAAACCGGGAAGAGACCGGGAAAAGATCGGGATTGAGGCGAGGGAGAGACCGGGAATGGAGCGGGGGGGATCCGGTGAAACACCGGGATGGGAGCGGGGAAAAACCGGGAAAAAACCGGGAGCGGACCCGGGGAGAACCGGGAAAAGACCGAGATGGGAGCCTGGAAAAACCGGGAAAAGACCGGGATGGGAGCGGGGAAGGAGCGGGAAGAGACCGGGATGGGAGCGGGGAAAAACCGGGAAGAGACCGGGATGGGAGCCTGGAAAAACCGGGAAGAGACCGGGATGGGAGCGGGGAAAAACCGGGAAAGCACCGGGAATGGAGAGGGAGGAAAAACCGGGAAAGCACCGGGAGCGGAGCGGGGGAAAACTGGGAGGAGACCGGGAACGGAGAGGGGGAGAGTCGGGAAGAGACCGGGGATGGACGGGGAAGGGATCGGGAAAAGAGACCGGGAGCGGAGCGGGGGAAAACCGGGAAAGCACCGGGAATGGAGAGGGAGGAAAAACCGGGAAGAAACCGGGAGCGGAGAGGGGGAGAGACCGGGAAAGCACCGGGATCGGAGCGGGGGAGAGTCGGGAAGAGACCGGGAATGGAGAGGGGGAGAATCGGGAAAAGACCGGGATGGGAGCGGGGAAAAGCCGGGAGCAAACGGGAACTGGAGAGCGACAAAAAACGGGAACAAACCGGGAGCGGAGAGGGGGGAAAACCGGGAACAAACCGGGAAGGCAGCGGAGCGGGGAAAAACCGGGAACAAACCGGGAACGGAGAGGGAGAAAAGCCGGGAACAAACCGGGAAAGCAGCGGAGAGGGAGAAAAGCCGGGAACAAACCGGGAACGGAGAGGGAGAAAAGCCGGGAACAAACCGGGAAAGCGGCGGAGCGGGGGAGAAGCGGTGAAGCCCCGGTGCCTCCCCGGGCTCCTCCCGCGGCTCCTCCCGCGGCCGCGGAACCGCCCCCGGTGCCGGGACCGGGATGGGGGCACCGGGATGGGGGCAGCGGGATGGGGATGGGGACAGCGGGATGGGATGGGGGCACCGGGATGGGGATGGGGACACCGGGATCGGGATGGGGGCACCGGGATGGGGGCACCGGGATGGGGATGGGGACACCGGGATCGGGATGGGGGCACCGGGATGGGGATGGGGACACCGGGATCGGGATGGGGACAGCGGGATCGGGATGGGGGCACCGGGATCGGGATGGGGACAGAGGGATCGGGACACCGGGATGGGGATGGGGACAGCGGGATGGGGGCACCGGGATGGGAGCACAAACCGGGAAACCCCCCCCCACCCCAGAAACCGGGAACGACCCCAAAAACCAGGATCCCCAAAAACCGGGAGCCCCCCACCCCAAAAACCGGGAACTTCCCCTCAAACCCCCCCAAAAATAACCGGGAGCAACCCCAAAAACCGGGAACCTCCCACCCCAAAACCGGGAACCTTCCCCACCCCAAAACCGGGATCCCCCAAAAACCGGGAGTGACCCCAAAAACTGGGACCCCCCACCCCAAAAACCGGGAATCTCCCACCCCAAAACCGGGACCTCCCCCCCCCCCCCAAAATGGGAAAAAATTCCCAAAAAATCCCACATTTGGAGGATTTTTGCAGGAAAAATCCCCAAAAAACCCAATCTCAATTTTGGGGTGAAATCCCGGGATTGAGGCCCACATGAGGGCGGATCCGTAGCCGGCGCCGTCGAGCCATTCCCAGTTTCCCTCGGAATTCCGGTCCGCGAGGCTGATCCAGAAGCGCTCGTTGGATGCTTGGGATCATCGGGATCATTGGGATCATTGGGATCATTGGGATGGGATCGGGATCAGTGGGATTATTTGGATCAGGATCAGGACTGGGAGAGTTGGATTTTCATGGATTCTCCTCCTCCCTCTGGATCAAAACCGGGGCGAATCCTCAAAATCCCGGAGCTGCCGCTTCCAAATACGGAAAGAAACCAATCTGGAAAACCAGAAAAATTGGGAATTACCCCCCCAAAAAAAGAGGGATTTGGGAGCAAATCTCGTAATTCCCTGGAGATGCTCCCCCCCTCCACCCCCGCCCCCTCAGCCCCTCCAAGGCCCAACGCCGCCCCCTCCACTCCCCTTTTCCCACCGCCCCCGTCCCCGCCGCCGCCTCTCCGCGCCCCCCCGGACCCCCCCGGCCGCCCCCCGCCCTCAGGCCCTCACCGGAGCTGCGGCTCATGCGCTTCTCCCAACCCGCGGGCAGCTTCTCCTCCTCCGCCATCTTCCCTTCCCTGCGCCCTCCCTGCGCGGCCCGCCCCCGCCGGCGCGCGGGGGGGCGGGACTAACCCGCCCTTCTCGCATTTCCCATTGGTCCGCAGGGACGCGGCGCCCTCCTCCGCGCACTTCCATTGGTGAGGCCGCCCGTCAATCAAGCGTGTGGTGAAGCCGAAAACTGCGCAGGAAGGGCGGGACGGTGGCCGCGCGCGGACAAATTCAACGGGAACGCGCGGCAAAGCCGCAGCGCCGCCATGCCCCGCTCTGTTCCAGGATCCCGTTCCCACCGGAGCCACGAAACAACCGGAGACTCCAAAAGCAGCTTTATTGTAAATAAATTCAACGCTCCAGAACGCGCACGGCCGGTTCAAAGCCTCAGCGTGGCGCCGGTTCGGTCAGAGCCGGGATGGGAAGGGGAGAACCGGGGTTGAGGAGGATAACGGGGGACACCGAGAGGACCGGGAGGGGCACCGGCGGGCTGCGGCAGCCGCTCCTGGTCGTTCATCCCGTCGTGGATCTCATCCGCAGCAGGAATTAAGGACAACGGGGGGAGTTTGGGGAGGGGGGCGAGGGGTGTGGACCCTCACCCGGGACCTCCGGAGCCCTTGCGGGACCCCTCAGGGGCCTCCCGGTGCCTCCGGAGCCCTCTCGGGACTCCTCAGGGGCCTCCCGGTGCCTCCGGAACCGCCCCCGGTACCTCCAGGCCGCCGGTGTGATGGAGGAGCGGAAGTGGCGTTCCCGTTCCGCAGGAAGTGACATCACGCGCACGCTGGTTGCCGGAAGCGTTGCCTGGCAACGGCGTTTGTTGTTGGCAACGGCCAAGATGGCGGCGGGAGCGGCCCGGGCCCCCCCCCCACACCGGTGGGTACTGGGGGGTTACTGGGAGCTACTGGGAGGGCACTGGGGGGAAGTCGTTGGGGGCCCATGGAGGGCCCTGAGGGGTCACCGGGGGGCACTGGGAGGGAACTGGGAGTTACTGGGGGGGGGGCTCCTTGGGGTTCCGTGGGGGGCTCTGAGGGGTCGCTGGGAACAAGGACTGGGAGGGGGAAAATGGCGCCCGGAGCCACCCCAGCCCCGCCCTTTTCCCGCCCTTTTTTCCCCGCCCTTTTTTTCCCGCCCTTTTCCCCGGCCCTCAGGAACTCGGCGCCATTTTGGGCCGGTTTTGGCCCCAAATCCTCGGGAATTCTGGCCGGGAATGGCCCCGACCCCCCCCGTGATGGCATTCCCAGGTCTCCATGCCTC
>JACSVZ010000036.1:526771-539188 GCA_014706295.1 Lycocorax pyrrhopterus obiensis | reverse complement strand
CGGGAAAGGGGAGGCGGGAAGGGAAAAGGGAGGGGGAGGGCGCGGAAAGGGAGGGAGGGGCGGGAAGGGGAGGGGAGGGGAGGGAAAAGGGAGGGGAGGGGCGGGAAAGCGGGCAGGGGATGAGGGAAGGGAGAGGAGGGAAAAGGGGAGAGGGGAGGGGCGGCGCGAAAGGCGAGGGGGGAAAAAGGGGAGGGGGGGGAGGGAGGGGGGAGGGAAAAGGAGGGGAGGGAAAAGGGAGAGTACGAGGAGGGGGGGATAGAGGAGGGGGAGGGAAAAGGGGAGGGGGAGGGGCGGGGAAAGGGGAGGGGGAGGGGAGGGAAAAGGGGGAGGGGGAGGGAAAAGGGGAGGGGGAGGGGCGGGAAAAGGGGAGGGGCGGGGAAAGGGGAGGGGGGGGGGGAGGGAAAAGGGGAGGGGAGGGGGAGGGAAAAAGGGGGAGGGAGGCGGAGGGCGGGGAAAGGGGAGGGCGGAAAGCGAGGGGAGGGAAAGGGGGAGGGGAGGAAAAGGGGGAGTGGGGAGGAAAAGGAGGGGAGAGGGAAAAGGGAGAGGGAGGGGGAGGGAAAAGGGGGAGGGGGAGGGGTCGTGGCGGGAACTGGAGGGGTTTGGGATGGGCTGGGAATGGGGGATTTTCCTGGGATTCCTTGAATTCACTGAGTCATTGAATTCCCGAATCTCTGAATTCCATCCCATTCCCTGAATTCCCTGAATCCCTGAATCCCCGAATCCCCAAATCCCCAAATCCCAGCCCATTCCCGGAATCCCTGAAATCCCAAATCCCATCCCAGTTCCACCAATCCCGTCCAATCCAGCCCGGATTCCCACTCCCAGCACCGCCCACCCCCAACCCCCACTTTCCCCAAGTGTCCCCAACCATCCCCAAGTGTCCCCACCCCCCACATTGTCCCCAACCATCCCAAAGTGTCCCCAGGTGTCCCCACCCCCCTCATTGTCCCCAGGGCCACCCCCCTCACCCCCACTGTCCCCAACGTGTCCCCAACCATTTCCATTTTGATCCCCAAGTGCCCCAGTGTCCCAAGTGTTCCCCAACTGCTCCCCCAACCATCCCGGGTCCCCAAGTGTTCCCCATAAGTGTCCCCAAACTGTGCCCCATTGTCCCCAAGTGTCCCGCAGTGCCCCAAGTGTCCCCCAAGTGTCCCCCAAGTGCCCCCCATTGTCCCCAAGTGTCCCAACTCGTCCCCAAGTGTCCCCAAGTGTCCCCAAGTGCCCCCCATTGTCCCCAAGTGTCCCCAGTGTCCCCAAGGGTCCCCCATTGTCCCCAAGTGCCCCCAAGTGTCCCCAAGTGCCCCCAAGTGTCCCCATTGTCCCCACTGTGCCCAAGTGTCCCTGAGTGCCCCCATGTACTCAAGTGCCCCCAAGTGTCCCCAAGTGTCACCAACTGTCCCCAACTGTCCCCCAGTGTCCCCTGATGTCCCAAAGTGTCCCCCAACCATCCCCGAGTGTCCCCAAGTGCCCCCCATTGTCCCCCCAAGTGCCCCTCAGTGTCCCCAAGTGCCCCTCATTGTCCCCAACCATCCCCAAGTGTCCCCAACTGTCCCCAAGTGTCCCCCCATTGTCCTCAAACTGTACCGCCCAATGTGTCCCCAAAGGTGCCCCCCACTGGCCTCACACTGATTTCTGTCCAAAGTGTCCCCAAAGTGTCACCCAACATCCCCGAGTGTCCCAAGTGGCCCCCAAGTGTCCCGCCAGCCCCCGATCTGTCCCCCTGCCCGCCTCATTGTCCCCATTGTCCCCAAGTGTCCCCAAGTGCCCCCCAAGTGTCCCAAGTGTGCCCCAATTGTCCGCCATTGTCCCCAAGTTGCCGCCGATTGTCCCCCGAGTGTCCCAATGTCCCCAGTTCCCCAAACTGTCCCCAGAGTGTCCCCAAGTGTCCCAAGTGCCCCCCATTGTCCCCAAGTGTCTCCAAGTGCCCCCCAGTGTCCCCCAAGTGTCCCCAAGTGTCCCCAAGTGCCCCTCAGTGTCCCCCCATGTCCCCAAGTGCCCCCAAGTGCCCCCCATGGTGCCCAAGTGTCCCCAAGTGCCCCCCATTTCCCAACTGTCCCAATGTGCCAGTGTCCCCAAGTTGCCCGCTCATTGTCCCCAACCATCCCCAGTGTCCCCAAGCGTCCCCAAGTGTCCCCAACTCTCCCCCAACCATCCCTGAGTGTCCCCAAGTGTCCCCAACTGTTCCCATGTGTCCCCCAAGTGTCCCCAACCATCTCCATTGTCCCCAAGTGCCCCCCAGTTGTCCCCCAAGTGTCCCCAAGTGCCCAAGATGTCGCCCGAGTGTCCCAAGTGTCCCCACTTGTCCCCAGTGCCCAAGTGTCACCAGAGTGCCCCCAAGTGTCCCCCATTGTCCCCCAAGTGTCCCCATTTGTCCCCAAGTGTCCCCCAAGTGCCCCCAAGTGCCCCCAGTGTCCCCAACCATCTCCATTGTCCCCAAGTGTCCCCCATTGTCCCCAAGGGTCCCCCAAGTGTCCCCAAAGTGCCCCCAAAAGTCCCCAAGTGTCCCCAAGTGTCCCCACCCCCCGCTGTCCCCAGCCCCCCCCAGGTGACGCAAGCCCCCCCTCCCTTCCCCCCCGTGCGGGGTTGGGACCCCTTGGGACATTTCCTGCGTCAGCCCCGGCATCGCCGAGTCAGCGAAATTCCTGCCCCGAAAACGGCCGAAAAAACCCCAAAAATGGGGAAGTGGGGGCAGGGCAGTTCTGCATTTATTGGGGGGGGGAGCGGGAACGGGGGGGGTCACCTGAGGGGAGAGGGGACGCGGGAGGGGGGGCCCCGGAGTGAGGAGGGAGGAAGGAGAAGGATTGAAGCAGAAAGATTGGAGGAGGGGGTGAGGTGATTGAAGAGGAGGAGGAAGAAGATGAAGATGAGGAAGAGGAGGAGGAGGTGATTAAGATTTGGAGGAGGAGGTGATGAAGAAGAGGATGAAGAAGACCGAAGGGAATTCTTTTTTTCCGCTTTTTCCCCTCCCCCTCCCCTTTTCCCTCCCCCCCTCCCCTTTCCCCTCCCCCCTCCCCTTTTCCCTCCCCCTCCCCTTTCCCCTTCCCCCTCCCCTTTCCCCTCCCCCTCCTCTCTCCCCCTCCCCTTTCCCGCCCTCTCCCCCTTTTCCCTCCCCTCCCCCTCCCCTTTTCCCTCCCCCTTCCCCCCCTCCCCTTTCCCCCTCCCCCTCCCCCTCCCCCTCCCCTTTCCCCGCCCCTCCCCCTCCCCCTTTCCCGCCCCTCCCCGCGGCCGCATCGCTGGGGGGGGGGAGGGGCGGGGGCTCCTCCTCCTCCTCCTCTTCCTCCTTTTCCTGCTTTTCCAGCTTTTTTCCCTCCTCCTCCTCCTCCTCCTCCCGGGATCGCTCCCGGCCATGGAAGGCTCGGGACCCCCGGGGGGGGCGCGGGGGTCGCCGCCCCCCTGAAGCCACGGCGGGAAAGGTGAGTTCGGATCGGGGGGAGGGGGGGCGGAAAAACCGGGAAAAATCGGGATAATCCGCCAAAAAAAAAAATTAAAAAAAACGACCGGGAGGAATCGCCATAAAGCGGGAGAAAATCGGGATAAAATGGGGAGAAAATGGGGATAGAACCGGGAGAAAATCGGGATAAAATCGGGATAAAATCGGGATAAAATGGGGATAGAACCGGGAGAAAATCGGGATAAAATCGGGATAAAATCGGGATAAAATGGGGATAGAACCGGGAGAAAATCGGGAGAAAACCGGGATAAAATGGGGAGAAAATCGGGATAAAATGGGGATAGAACCGGGATAAAACCGGGATAAAATCGGGATAAAATCGGGATAAACCGCATCCCCCCCCCACCCCAATCCATCCCCCTCCCCGCTTTTCCAGCGGCGACCCCTCCCAAATTTTCCAGCTTTTTAACCCTTCCCTGGAAAAACGCGGCTCCCACCCTTTTTTTTTTTTTTTTTTTTAATTTTTGGGGATTTTTTTTTTTTTGGGAAAGGGGGGAGGATGGAATTTTTTTAGGGATCATCCCAAACCACCCCCCATCCCATAAATCCGCCGTGTCATCGCCGCTTTTTCCAGGTGTGGCTTTTTCCAGGTGTGGCTTTTCCCAGGTGTTCCCAAGGAACCATCCCGGTGCCTCCCCCACCCCTCCCCCCACTCCCACCGCGGGATTTTCCCGAATTCCGGCGAATCCATGGAAAAAAATCCATGTGGGGGCTTCACTTTTTTTTTTTTTACATTTTTCCCGTGGTTTTTTCCCGGTTTTTTCCCGGTTTTTTCCCGGTTTTTCCCCCCTCTCGGGGATGGCTCCCGGCACCTGCAATTCCCGATTTATTTAATTTATTTTTTTTTTTTTTCCCTTTTTTTTTTTTTGGGCGCGTCCTTTTCCCGCGTTGCGGCGCCGCGGCGGGGTTGGAATTCTGATCCCGAAAATCCTTGGGGGGAAAAAACAAAAAAAAAAATCCCTTAAAAAATCCTTCCCTCAAAATCCCCAAAAAATTCCCCTTTTTTTATAAATTTTTTTTTATTTTTTCCAAACCCTTTGGAAGCGCCCCGACCCCAGGGGGGAACAAGGGACGGCGGTGTCATTGAGGCCGATCCCACCGGGAATCTCTTCCCGAGGAAAACCGGGATGGGAATGCCGATTTTTTTTTTTTTTTCCCTCAAAAATTAAAGATTTTTTTCACTCCAACCCCAAAATTCCAATTTTTTTTTTTTTTTTTCCCCCCCTCGGGAATTCTGCAGCCCCGAGGGGGGAAATTTTGGGAGATGCCGGTTAGAGGCTGAAAAATTCGCTTTTTTTTTTTTTTCCCCCAAGGAAAATCCCGGTTTTTTTAAAGGAAAAAAAAAAAAAGAGGATTTTGAAGGTGTTTTGACCTTTAAGATGAGACATTCCAGGGCTGCTCCATTTTTTTCCCTGGATAATCGGAATTCGCCGGCACCTGGATGAGCTTCCCCCCCCCCCTTTTTCACCCCCTCCTTTCCTTATATAATTTAGGCCGGAATTCCACAATTTTTAATCCCGGGAATGATTTTCCAGATGGGAAATCCAGGGGGGTTTTTTTGGGGTGGTTTTTTTTTTTTTTTTAAATTCCTGGATTCTCTGATTCCAAAGGAATTTTCTCCCCGGGCCTTGGGCCACACCTGGATTTGGGAATGTGCAGCCGGCAATGGAGCTTTGGGGCTTGGAAAAGTGGGGGGAAAAATCCCCAAATCGGTCAATCCCTGCTGGTTCCGGGATGGGTTTGGATTTGGGATTGGATTTTATGGAATTTCGGGGGATTTTGGGATGGTTCGGGTGGGGAAAAAAGGGACCTTCAAGGGGGATCCCAATCCCTGGGCAGGAAAAATGGGATTTGGGGAGGGAAGAGGAAGGAATTGGACTGGTTTGAACTGGGAAAATCCCACATTCCCAAGGTTTTGGGGCAAAAATTCTTGGAATAAGGGGGGGTTTGGAGGCTTTTCCCCCTCAAATCTTGGGATTTTGGGCCTTGGCACTTCCCTCTTTCCCACTTTTCCCTCAGAAATCTTGGAATTTCGAGCTCGGCCTACTCCAAATCCTCCCTTTTCCCCTCAAATCCCTGGATTTTGGGCCTGCCACATCCCTTTTTTTCCCACTTTTCCCTCGGAAATCTTGGAATTTTGGGCCTGGCACACCCCAAATCCCACTTTTTCCACTCCAAAAACCTGGAATTTTGGGCTCAGCACTTCCCTCTTTCCCACTTTTCCCTCAGAAATCTTGGAATTTCGAGCTCGGCCTACTCCAAATCCTCCCTTTTTCACCTCAGAAATCTTGGGATTTCGGGCCTGCCACATCCCTTTTTTTCCCACTTTTCCCTCAGAAATCTTGGAATTTCGAGCTCAGCCTACTCCAAATCCTCCCTTTTCTCCTCAAATCTTGGATTTTGGGCCTGGCACATCCCTTTTTTTCCACTTTTCCCCTCAAATCTTGGAATTTTGGCCCTGGAAGATCCCAAATCCCACTTTTCCGACTCCAAAAACCTGGAATTTTTTGCTCAGCCCATCCCTCTTTCCCAGTTTTCCCTCAGAAATCTTGGAATTTCGAGCTCGGCCTACTCCAAATCCTCCTTTTTTCCCCTCAGAAATCTTGGGATTTTGGGCCTGCCACATCCCTTTTTTTCCCACTTTTCCCTCAGAAATCTTGGAATTTTGCGCTCGGCCTACTCCAAATCCTCTCTTTTTTCCCCTCAGAAATCTTGGGATTTTGGGCCTGGAAGATCCCAAATCCCACTTTTCCCACTCCAAGAACCTGGAATTTTGGGCTCAGCCCATCCCTCTTTCCCACTTTTCCCTCAGAAATCTTGGAATTTTGGCCCTGGCACACCCCAAATCCCACTTTTTCCACTCCAAAACCCTGGAATTTTTTGCTCAGCCCATCCCTCTTTCCCACTTTTCCCTCAGAAATCTTGGAATTTCGAGCTTGGCCTACTCCGAATCCTCCCTTTTCCCCTCAAATCTTGGAATTCACATCCCTTTTTTTCCCACTTTTCCCCTCAGAAATCTTGGAATTTTAGGCCCGGCAGATCCCAAATCCCGACGTTTCTCCTTGGAATTCTCTTGGAAAATCGGGAAAAGCCTCATTTTCCTCCGCCTGCGGGAATTCCGGGACAGGAAACGTTCCCAGGGAACCTGAGGGCACCGGGAATTCGGGATAAAGGGAAATTCCCGGGGATTCCAGGGGCTCTGCCCGGAGCTTTTCGGGATGAATTGAATTTTTTATTCCTTTCGGATTAATTAGGATTATGTTTAATCACTTTTTATTTGATTCTTTATTCTTTATTCTAATTAATGTTATTTGTAATATTCTTAATTCTAATTAATAGTCATTAATTATTCTTTTATTTCTCATTGTTTTAGGGGTGTTTTAATTATTAAATCCTTTTTATTCCTCTGGTTTTAATTCTTATCACTCAAAATTATGAATTAAAATCATTCATTTTAATTTATTGCTCTTCTTAATTGATTCTTCCTTTTATTCTTATTTTTACCTTTATTATCATCACTCATTTTTGTTTTTAAGGGATTCTCATTTTGGATTTATTTTTCTTTGGAATCAATTCCTAATTTTCATTTTTAAAATCATCACTTAAAATTTATTCTCCTCTTAAATTTCTTATTTTTCATTTTTGCCGTTATTTTGAATTTATTCTCAGTCATTTCTCATTCATTTTTAATTGATATTTTAACATTTTATTCTATGGCTTTATTTTTCTTTTCAGTGCATTCGGAGTTCAGATTCTTTTATTTCTATTTTTATTCATTTCTTATTTTAATTGTCATTATTTAAATTTTCATTATTCTACTTTTATTGGTTTAATTTTCTTTAGTTTGATTCTCGTTATTTTACTTCTCTTGTTTTGTCATTATTTGACTTTTATTATTTTTATTTTAATTGTCTTTATTTTGTCTTTATTTTAATTTTCTTTATTTTAATTTTCTTTATTTTTCATTATTTTAATTGTCATTAATTTTTGTTATTTTAATTGTCATAATTTTGATTTTCATTATTTTACTTTTATTCTTTTACTTTCATTACTTTAATTCTCTTTATTTTGCTTTTATCCCTTTAATTTTCATTCTTTTCCCTTTATTATTTTAATTTTCATTCTCTTAATTGTCATAATTTGAATTTTCATTCTTTTACTTTTATTCTTTGAATTTTCTTGATTTTCATTTTCATTCTTTTATGATTCCAATTGTCATTATTTTATTTTTATTTTCATTTTCATTTTCATCGTTTCATTATTGAATTCCCATCATTTTATTATTATTTGATATCAATTATTATTATTTTATTATCAACATTTGGATTCTTCTTTTTCCTTTCTTTTTCATTCCCTCCCTTTGGAATTGACATTAATTTTTAATTAATAATTAATTCATTCATTGAATTCCGTCCTTTAAAGTGTTTCTAATTCAAAATTCATTATTAATACATTTATTAATTTTTAATATTTTGATTTCTTCTTATTTTTCATTAGAATTTTAAATTTTATTTGATTTAAATTTGATTTTGATTTTATTTTAATTTTATTTCAGTTTTATTTCACTTTTATTTCAATTTTATTTTGATTTTATTCCAATTTTATTCAAATTTTATTCCAAATTAAAGACACTTTGAAACCCAATCAAAATTTTAATTATTTTCTTTTTTTCCTTAATTTTTCCTTGATTTTATCTTGGTTTTTCCCCAATTTTTGATGGATTTTTCCCCATTTTTCATGGATTTTTTCCCACCTCAAAATAACGTGGGAAATCATCCCAAAAAAACCCCCAAAAAAGTGGGAAAATGATCCCAAAAACATCCAAAAAAAGTGAGAAAATCATCCCAAAAAACTCCAAAAAAAAAGTGGGGAAATCATCCCAAAAAACCCCCCAAAAGTGGGAAAATGATCCCAAAAAACTCCAAAAAACTCCAAAAAAGTGGGAAAATCATCCCAAAAAAACTTCAAAAAATGTGGGAAAATCACCCCAAAATAAATTCAAAAAAGTGGGAAAATCATCCCAAAAAAACTCAAAAAAATGTGGGAAAATCTTCCCAAAAAACCCCCCAGAAAGTGGGAAAATCTTCCCAAAAAAACTCCAACAAAGTGGGAAAATCTTCCCAAAATAAAATCGTCCCAAAAACCTCCAAAAAAGGGGGAAAATCTTCCCCAAAAAACTCCCTCAAAATGTGGGAAAATCATCCCAAAATAAATAAAAAAAAAGTGGGAAAATCTTCCCCAAAAAACTCCAAAAAAAGTGGGAAAATCATCCCAAAAAAACTCCAAAAATATGGGAAAGTCATCCCAAAAAAACCCCCAAAAATGTGGGAAAATCTTCCCAAAAAACTCCCTCAAAATGTGGGAAAATCTTCCCAAAATAAATAAAAAAAAAAGTGGGAAAATCTTCCCAAAAAACCTCCAAAAAAGAGGGAAAATCTTCCCAAAAAAACCCCTCCAAAATGTGGGAAAATGATCCCAAAAAACTCCCTCAAAATGTGGGAAAATCATCCCAAAAAAACCCCCAAAAAAGTGGGAAAATCTTCCCAAAAAAACTCCAAAAATATGGGAAAGTCATCCCAAAAAAAACCCCAAAAATGTGGGAAAATCATCCCAAAAAAAATCCAACAAAGAGGGAAAATCTTCTCAAAAAACTCAAAAAAATGTGGGGAAATCATCCCAAAAAAAGTCCAAAAAAAGTGGGAAAATCTTCCCCAAAAAACTCCCTCAAAAAGTGGGAAAATCATCCCAAAATAAAATCGTCCCAAAAAACTCCAAAAATGTGGGAAAATCCTCCCAAAATAAATCAAAAAAAAGTGGGAAAATCTTCCCAAATAAAAACCCAAAAAAGTGGGAAAATCTTCCCAAAATAAATTTTAAAGAAGTGGGGAAATCATCCCAAAAACCCCCAAAAATGTGGGAAAATCATCCCAAAAAAGCTCAAAAAAAGTGGGAAAATCTTCCCAAAAATCCTCCAAAAAATGTGGGAAAATCATCCCAAAAAAACCCACAAAAATGTGGGAAAATCATCCCAAAATAAAATCGTCCCAAAAAACTCCAAAAAAGTGGGAAAATCATCCCAAAAAACTCAAAAAAAAGTGGGAAAATCTTCCCAAAAAAACTCCAAAAAAAGTGTGAGAATCTTCCCCAAAAAATCCAAAAGAAGTGGGAGAATCTTCCCCAAAAAAACCCCAAAAATATGGGAAAATCATCCCAAAAACCCTCAAAAAATGCGGGAAAATCTTCCCAAAAAGACCCCCCCAAAAAATGTGCGAAAATCAGCCCAAAATAAATCAAAAAATGGAGGAAAATCGTCCCAAAAACCTCCAAAAAATGAGGGGAAATCATCCCAAAATAAATCCAAAAAAGTGGGAAAATCTTCCCAAAAATCCTCCAAAAAATGTGGGAAAATCATCCCAAAATAAAATCGTCCCAAAAACTCCAAAAATGTGGGAAAATCATCCCAAAAAACTCAAAAAAATGTGGGAAAATCATCCCAAAAAAACCCCTCCAAAATGTGGGAAAATCATCCCAAAAAAACCCCTCCAAAATGTGGGAAAATCGTCCCAAAAAAAACTCAAAAAAAAGTGGGAAAATCATCCCAAAAAAACCCCCAAAAATGTGGGAAAATCATCCCAAAAAAAATCCAACAAAGTGGGAAAATCTTCTCAAAAAACTCAAAAAAATGTGGGAAAATCATCCCAAAAAAACCCTCAAAAAATGTGGGAAAATCCTCCCAAAAAAAATCCAACAAAGTGGGAAAATCTTCTCAAAAAACTCAAAAAAATGTGGGGAAATCATCCCAAAAAAAGTCCAAAAAAACTGGGAAAATCTTCCCAAAAAACTCCAAAAAGTGGGAAAATCCTCCCAAAAAAATCCAAAAATGGAGAAAAATCATCCCAAAAAAACCCCCCTCAAAATGTGGGAAAATCTTCCCAAAAAAACCCCCAAAAATGTGGGAAAATCATCCCAAAAATCCTCCAAAAAAGGGGGAAAATCATCCCAAAAAAACCCCCAAAAATGTGGGAAAATCATCCCAAAATAAAATCGTCCCAAAAAACTCCAAAAAAGTGAGAAAATCATCCCAAAAAACTCAAAAAAAAGTGGGGAAATCTTCCCAAAAAACTCAAAAAAAAGTGGGAAAATCATCCCAAAAAAACTCCAAAAGAAGTGGGAGAATCTTCCCAAAAACCCCCCAAAAAAGTGGGAAAATCATCCCAAAATAAAATCGTCCCAAAAAACTCAAAAAAAGTGAGAAAATCATCCCAAAATACTCAAAAAAAAGTGGGAAAATCATCCCAAAAACCCCCCAAAAATGTGGGAAAATCATCCCAAAATAAAATCGTCCCAAAAAACTCAAAAAAAGTGAGAAAATCATCCCAAAATACTCAAAAAAAAGTGGGAAAATCATCCCAAAAACCCCCAAAAAATGTGGGAAAATCTTCCCGAAAAAACCTCAAAAATGTGCGAAAATCATCCCAAAAACCCCCCAAAAATGTGGGAAAATCATCCCAAAAAACCCAAAAAAGTGGGAAAATCATCCCAAAAAACCTCCAAAAAATGTGGGAAAATCATCTCAAGAATCCTCAAAAAAAGTGGGAAAATCTTCCCAAAAAAACCCTCAAAAAATGTGGGAAAATCCTCCCAAAAAAAATCCAACAAAGTGGGAAAATCTCAAAAAACTCAAAAAAATGTGGGGAAATCATCCCAAAAAAAGTCCAAAAAAAGTGGGAAAATCTTCCCAAAAAACTCCAAAAAGTGGGAAAATCCTCCCAAAAAAATCCAAAAATGGAGAAAAATCATCCCAAAAAAACCCCCCTCAAAATGTGGGAAAATCTTCCCAAAAAAAACCCCAAAAAAGTGGGAAAATCATCCCAAAATAAAATCGTCCCAAAAAACTCCAAAAAAGTGAGAAAATCATCCCAAAAAACTCAAAAAAAAGTGGGAAAATCATCCCAAAAAAACTCCAAAAAAAGTGGGAGAATCTTCCCAAAAAAATCAAAAAGAAGTGGGAGAATCTTCCCCAAAAAAAACCCCAAAAATGTGGGAAAATCATCCCAAAAAAGCTCAAAAAAAGTGGGAAAATTTTCCCGAAAAAACCTCAAAAATGTGCGAAAATCATCCCAAAAACCCCCCAAAAATGTGGGAAAATCTTCCCAAAAACCCCCAAAAAAAGTGGGAAAATCTTCCCAAAAAACCCAAAAATGTGGGAAAAACATCCCAAAAAACCCCCAAAAATGGCGGAAAATTCCCGGCTGGAATTTCGGGAATAATTCCCCTTTGGAAAGAATCCCAACGCTTTTCCCGCTTCTTTTCCCGGATTTTTTTTTCGCTTTTTTGACGTTTCTTGGCCGTGGCCCAGAAAATTCCGGATGATTGGAGCCAGCTCGGAAAAATTCCAGGGGTAATGGAGGGGAAAAAATGGGAATTACTGCGGATTTGGGGAATTTTAGGTGGAATTCTTCCCGTTTTTCCCAAATTCCTCCACATTTTTCAAGGATTTCTCCCGTTTTTCCCAAATTCCTCCACATTTTCCATGGATTTCTTCCCATTTTCCCAAATTATTCCACATTTTCCATGGATTTCTCCCATTTTTCCCAAATTCCATCCACATTTCCATGGATTTCTCCCATTTTTCCCAAATTCCCCCACATTTTCCATGGATTTCTCCCATTTTCCCAATTAATTCCACCATTTCGCGCGCGATACGCTCCTCGCTCTATATACACAACTTTTTCCGCAAGAGTCAATAGTGCCCAATTGGTACGACACATGCACTATCACCCTCGTCATCCACAACAGAACGGCATAGGGTCCATAGGTTGCGTCAGGATTTCTCTTCTCTCTCAGTATCAATCTTCTAGTAACGCGAGACCATTTCACTCATCGACCTTCCCACCTCGCATTTTTTTCCCCAAATTATTCCACTATTTCCATGGATTTCTCCCGATTGCTTTCCCAACCATATT
>JACSVZ010000036.1:502496-520276 GCA_014706295.1 Lycocorax pyrrhopterus obiensis | reverse complement strand
GGCCTTGGAAGAGAAATTCCAGGGCTTTTTTGGGAAAAGTTGGGAAAAGTTCCCAAAAATTCCCCCGAAATTCCCCAAAATCCAAAAAAATCCCAAAAAATCTGAAAAATTCCCAAAAAAACCCCCAAAAAATCCCCAAATTCTCCCAAAATTCAAAAAAAGTTCCCCCAAAATCCCCCAGAATTCCCAAAAAATTCCCCCCAAAATTCCCAAAAAAATTCCTCCAAAAATCCCCAAATTGTCCCAAAAATTCCAAAAAAACCCCAAAAAAATCCCAAAATTCCAAAAAAATTCCCTTAATTTTTAAAAATTGCAAAAAATTCTCTTGAAATTCCTCAAAATTCCCCAAAATTCCCCCAAAAATTCTCCAAAAATTCCCAAAAATGCCCAAAAATCCCCCAAAAAAATCCTAAAAAATCCCAAAATTCCCAAAATTCCTAAAAAGTTTTTACAAAGTTTTAAAAATTCCCCAAAAATCCAAAAAAATCCCCAAAAAATCACAAAATTCCAAAAAATTTTTCCAAATTTTTAAAAATTCCCCAAACTTTCCCAAAATTCCCCCCAAATATCCCCCAAAATTCCCAAAAAATCCCTCAAAATCCCAAAAAATCCCCCAAATCCCCCCAAATTTCTAAAAATTCTTTAAATTTCCCAAAAAGGCTCCAAAAAATCCCAAAAAATCCTCCAATTTTCCCCAAAATTCCCCAAAACATCCTCCAAAAATTCCGAGGGCGAGGACGAGGCCGAGGCCGGAGCGGGGAGGGGCTGGAAGAGAAAATTCCAGGGCTTTTTTGGGAAAAGTTGGGAAAAGTTCCCAAAAATTCCCCCAAATTCCCCAAAAATCAAAAAAAAATCCCAAAAAATCTGAAAAATTCCCAAAAAAAACCCCCAGAAAATCTTCAAATTCCCCCAAAAATCCCAAAAAATCCCCCAAAATCCCCCAGAATTCCCCCAAAAAATTCCCCCCAAAATTCCCAAAAAAATTCCTCCAAAAATCCCCAAATTCTCCCAAAAATTCAAAATAAATCCCCAAAAAATCTCAAAATTCCCAAAAAATTTCCCCCAATTTTTAAAAATTGCAAAAAATTCCCATGAAATTCCTCAAAGTTCCCCAAAATTCCCCAAAATTCCCCCAAAAATCAAAAAAAATTCCCAAAAATGCCCAAAAATCCCCCAAAAAATCCCAAAATTCCCAAAATTCCCAAAACGTTTTTACAAAGTTTTAAAAATTCCCCAAAAATCAAAAAAAATCCCCAAAAAATCACAAAATTCCAAAAAATTTTTACAAATTTTTAAAAATTCCCCAAACTTTCCCAAAATTCCCCCCAAATATCCCCCAAAATTCCCAAAAAATCCCTCAAAATCCCAAAAAATCCCCCAAATCCCCCCAAATTTCTAAAAATTCTTTAATTTTCCCCAAAATTCCCCAAAACATCCTCCAAAAATTCCGAGGGCGAGGACGAGGCCGAGGCCGGAGCGGGGAGGGGCTGGAAGAGAAAATTCCAGGGCTTTTTTGGGAAAAGTTGGGAAAAGTTCCCAAAAATTCCCCCAAATTCCCCAAAATCCCAAAAAAATCCAAAAAAATCCAAAAAATTCCCAAAAAAACCCTCAGAAAATCTTCAAATTCCCCCAAAAATCCCAAAAAATCCCCCAAAATCCCCCAGAATTCCCCCAAAAAATTCCCCCCAAAATTCCCAAAAAATTTCCCCCCAAAAAATCCCCAATTCTCCCAAAAATTCCAAAAAAAATCCCCAAAAAATCCCAAAATTCCAAAAAAAATTCCCTTAATTTTTAAAAATTGCAAAAAATTCTCTTGAAATTCCTCAAAATTCCCCAATATTCCCCAAAATTCCCCCAAAAATTCTCCAAAAATTCCAAAAAATGCCCAAAAATCCCCCAGAAAAATCCTAAAAAATCCCAAAATTCCCAAAATTCCTAAAAAGTTTTTACAAAGTTTTAAAAATTCCCCAAAAATCAAAAAAAATCCCCAAAAAATCCCGAAATTCCAAAAAATTTTTCCAAATTTTTAAAAATTCCCCAAACTTTCCCAAATTTCCCCCAAAAATCCCCCAAAATTCCCAAAAAATCCCTCAAAATCCCAAAAAATCCCCCAAATCCCCCCAAATTTCTAAAAATTCTTTAAATTTCCCAAAAAGTCCCCAAAAAATCCTCCAATTTTCCCCAAAATTCCCCAAAACATCCTCCAAAAATTCCGAGGGCGAGGACGAGGCCGAGGCCGGAGCGGGGAGGGGCTGGAAGAGAAAATTCCAGGGCTTTTTTGGGAAAAGTTGGGAAAAGTTCCCAAAAATTCCCCCAAATTCCCCAAAAATTCCTCAAAAATCCCAAAAAATCCAAAAAAAATCCACAAAATTCCCAAAAAGTCCCAAAAATTCCCCAAAAAATCCCAAAAAATCCCAAAAAATTCCAAAAAAATCCTAAAAATTCCAAAGAAATCCAGAAAAATCCCAAAAATTCCCAAAAATCTCCCCAAAATCCCCAAAAGTCCCCAAAAAATCCCCAAAAATTCCCCCAAATCTTTAAAAATTCCCCAAATTCTCCCAAAATTTCTCAAAATTCCCAAAAAATCCCAAAAAATCCCCAAAATTCCAAATAATCCCCCAAAATTCCCAAAAATCCCCCAAAATTCCCCAAAAATCCCAAAAAATTCCCAAAAATTCCCTAAATTCCCCAAAACTTTCCCCAAAGTTTTAAAAATTCCCCAAGAATCCCCCAAAAATCTCCAAAAAATCTCCAAAATTCCAAAAAATTCCCCCAAATTCCTCAAAGTTCCCAAAATTCCCAGAAAAAATTCCCAGAAAAAAGTCCCCAAAATCGCCCAAAATCCCAAAAAATCCCCAAAATTCCCCCAAATTTCTAAAAATTCCTCAAATTTCCCCCAATTTTTCAAAATCCCCCAAATTTCTCCAAAAATTCCCAAAAAAATTCCCCCCAAAATCCCCAGAATTCCCAAAAAAAACCCCCAAAGTTCCCAAAAATCCAAAAAAATCCAAAAAAATCCAAAAAAAATCCCAAAATTCACAAAAAATCCAAAAAATCCCTCAAAAAATCCCCAAAAATCCCCAAAAATTCCCAAAAATTCCAAAAAAAATCCCCAAAATTCTTAAAAAATCCCCAAAAATCCCCAAAAATTCCCAAAAAAATCCCAAAATTCTTAAAAAATCCCCAAAAATTCCACAAAAAATCCCAAAAAATCCCCAAAAATCCCCAAAAAATCCCCAAAAATTCCCAAAAAAATCACAAAATTCCCAAAAAAATTCCCAAAATCCCAAAATTTTTTTCGGGAATTACCATCGAGGCTGCTCCGGTCGAGATCCAGCGGCCAAAAGGCTCCGTCTCCGTGACGACCTGCGGGAAAAAATTCCCGAAAAAACCCGGGAAAATTCGGGAATTTCCGCCGGAATCTTTCGGGCTGAAATTCCCAAATCCCAAAAATTCCATGAGAAAGTGAAAATTTGGGAATTTTCCTGGATTTTGAAGGAATTTTAGGGAAAAATTTGGGGTTTTCCCAGTTTTTTTTATGGAAAAAAAATCGGGATTGGGAGAGATTTACCGGATTTTTGGCGGGAATTTTTTTATGGAATATTTGGGGTTTTTTGGGAATTTTTATGGAATTTTTTGGGAATTTTTTGGGTGATTTTTACAGAATTTTTGGGGGATTTTTTGGGAATTTTTTTGGGGAATTTTTTGGGAATTTGAGGGGATTATTGAGGTTTTTTATGGAATTTTTTGGGAATTTTAATGGAATTTTTTTGGAATTTTTTGGGATTTTTTGGGGAATTTTTTGGGATTTTTTTGGGATTTTTGGGGAATTTTTTTGGGAATTTTAATGGAATTTATTGGGAATTTTTATGGGATTTTTTGTGGAATTTTTGGGGAATTTTGGATGGAATTTTTTGGGGAATTTTTTGGATTTTTATAGAATTTTTGGGGAATTTAAATGGAATTTTTTGTGGGATTTTCTGGGATTTTTTTGGCAATTTTTGATGGAAATTTTTGAGAATTTTTTGGGGAATTTTTTGGGAATTGGATTTGGGAACATTTTTGGGAATTTGGGTTTTTAGGGAATTTTTTGGGCCATTTTTGTGGGTTTTGGGGGATTTTTATGGGAATTTTTATGGATTATGTATAGGTTTTTTTTGTTTGTGATGATTTCGTGGATATCTAATCTAGGTTTTTGGGGTTTTTTTTTCCAAAGTATTTTTATTGGAAAGCTATGATTGGGAAGGAATATTTACGGAAAGAAACTTTTTGTGGGGAATTTCTTTATTTATTGGATAATTGTTGGTCTGGAATGTTTTATTGATTTTTTTGGAAATTTTGATTTTCTACTAAATGGGATTTTGGATTTTTGTGGAATTTTAAATTTGAGCGGTATGTATGGTTTTTTGAATTTTTTGGAACTTTAATGAATTCTTTTTGGAATGGGATTTTTGGGTATTTTTATTGGGATGTGTGTTTGGGTATTGTAGAGATGTATTTTTTGGGGTTTTATTTGAATTGTTGGAGGTTATATTTGGATAGTTTTATTGTTAATTTCTGGATAATATTTTGAGATTTTGGGGGAATGATGTGTTGGTGGTAATTTTTGGTGGATTTGATGGAAGTTTTTATTGGGGATTTTTGGGATTTTTAGAAATTTTTGGGTAATGGATATTTTTTGTAGGTTTGAGGGATTTTTGATTTTATGGAGAATTTTTTGCGGAGTATACCTATTTTTGAGAATTTTTTGATTTTGGATTGGAATTTTATGTTTTTGGTATTTTTTAGGGAATTTTTGGGAAATTTTTGGTTTTGTCTGGGGATGGTTGGAATTTTGAAGGGATTTTTTATGTTATGAATTTGGAGATGTTGTTATGGAGTTTTTTGTGGGAAGCTTTGTATTTTGCATTGTTTAAAATTGGTTATAATTTTTTGGGTTGGGGTTTTTATGGATTTTTGGGATTGGGGATTTGGAATTTTATGGAATATTTTGATGGTATTTAGGGGATAGTTAATTTTTTATTTATGGATCTTTATGGACCACTTTATATGTGCTTTGTGGATATTTATCGGAACGTTTTAGAGAACGTTTTCTGAGAGGATTTCTAGATGAATTGATTATAGGCATTTCGATTTTGCGACGATTTGTATAAATTTTGGGTGATTTGGGCGAGATATAACAATAGGGAATTTTTGGGGACTATTTGGGGTTTTATAATCTTAAGGAATGTTTCGGTTTTTGGGGATTTTAGGAGTTTGTGTAAGATTGGCAGATTTAGTAGCAATTTCGGGAATTTCGATTTATGGGAATCTGATTTTTGGATAAGAATTTAGGGATAGAGTTTTGTGTTAGAATTGGGATTTTGGGAATTTTGATTTTGGCGGGTCGTTATGGATTTTTTTACCGCTATGGCGTGGAGATTACGTGAATTCAGCTTTTCATATTTCCATTTTTTCAGAATTTTCGTTTCCACAAATTGGAAAATCTCCAAAGGTAAATTCTATGAGGATTTTTATGTTTGGGCTTGTCTATGGAGATTCCTGTACTGGGTACAGGATGAAAAATCTCTGGGATTCCCTAAGGGAAAGTTGGAATGGTGGTAATTCTTACTGTCTTAGCATTATCCGGACATTTCCCGCTGCGAAAAAAAGGGGGAAAAAATTGGGATTAGAGGGGGAATTCTGGGAATTTTCCCGGGAATTTTGGGAATTTCGGGGGTTTTTTGCAGGTTTGGGGTGGGAAAAATGGAAAAAATTCCGGGAAAATTCTGAAAAATTCCATGAAAATTTAAAAAATTAGGAAATTTAAAAAAAATTTTAAAAATAAAAAAAAAATCTGGAAAAATTCCAAAAAAAATCCCAAAAAAATTGCCTAAAATTTATCTAAAAAATCCCAAAAAATCTCCAAAAAAAATCGTAAAGAATCCCCAAAAAAATATTAAAAATTCCTATAAAAATTCTTTGAAAATCAAAAAAAACTTGGAAAAAATCCCCCCAAAAATTTCCCGTAAAATTAAAAAAAAATCCGAAAAAATTCCCCAAAATTTCTCAGAAAAGCCCAAAAAAATCCCCAAAAAATCTCCCAAAAAATCCAAAAAAATTCCCCAAAAAATCCCAGAAAATCTCAAAAGATCCCCCAGAAATTCCCAAAAAATTCCCAAAAAATCCATTAAAAATCAAAAAAAATCCTAAAAAAGTCCTCCCAAAATTCTCAAAAAATCAGAAAAATATCCCTAAAAGTTCCTCAAAAATCCTCCAAAAAACTCCACAAATCCCAAAAAAATTCCCAGAAAAATAATTAAAAAAATTAGAAAAAATTCCCAAGAATTTTTTTAAAAATCCTGAAAAATTCCAAAAAAAATTCCCAAAAAAATTCCAAAAAAATCAGAAAAAAAATCCCAAAAGTCCCCAAAAATCCTCAAAAAATTCTCAAAAAGATCCCTAAAAAATGAGAAAAAAATTGAAAAAACTCCAAAAAAAATCCCCCCAAAAAATCCCCAAAAAGTCCTCAAAATTTAAAAAAAATTCCCAGGAAATTCTCAAAAAATTCAGCAAAAAAATTCCCAAAAAATCCTTTAAAAATACTTTAAAAGTCAGAAAAAACTCCCAAAAAATTCCCAAAAAATCCCAGAAAAATTCCCCAAAAAATCAGAAAAAAATTCCAAAAAATCTGAAAAAAATCCCCAAAAAAATCCAAAAAAAATTCCCTAAAAAATCCCAAAAAATCAGAAAAAAATCCAAAAAAGTCAGAAAAGAAATCCCAAAAAATCTCCCAAAAATCCCTTAAAAATCAGAAAAAAATCTCCAAAAAATCCAATAAAATTCCTAAAAAATTCCCAAAAATTCAGAAAAAAATCCCAAAAAAATCAGAAAAGAAATCCCCAAAAAATCCAAAAAATTTCCAAAAAATTCTCAAAAATTCAGAGAAAGATCCCAAAAAAATCAGAAAAAAATTTCAAAAAAATTCCTCCAAAAATCCCAAAAATATCAGAAAAAAAATCGCAAAAAATTCCCAAAAAATCAGAAAAAATCAGAAAAAATCCCCAAAAAATCCAAAAAAAATCAGAAAAAAAATCTCAAGAAAATCAGAAAAAATTCCAAAAAATTCTAAAAAAATCCAAAAAAAATTAAAAAAAAAGAAAACAAAACAAAAAATCCCCTAAAAATTCCCAAAAAATCCCAAAAAAATTGCCAAAAAAATCAGAAAAAAATCCCAAAAACATCAGAAAAAAACCCAAAAAAATCACAAAAAATTCCCATAAACCGCCCGATTTTTTCCCAAATTTTTCCCAATTTTTTCCCAATTTTTTCCCAATTTTTCCCCGAAAATTCCCAGAATTCTTCACCTTTGGCGGTGCGGAAGAAGACGGGCTCGGAGAGGGGCCCGACGCCTTTGGAATTCCGGGCCTGGATTCGGAAGAAATACCCGGAATCCAGGAGCAAAAATCCCCAAAAAATTCCCCCAAAAATTCCCAAAAAAATCCTCAAAAAAATCCTTAAAAAATCAGAAAAAAAGAGAAAAAAAAATTAGAAAAAAAAATCAGAAAAAAACCCTAAAAAATTCACAAAAAACCAGAAAAAATCCCCAAAAAAATCCCAAAATTCCCTAAAAAATCTCCAAAAAATCAAAAAAATCAGAAAAAAATCAGAAAAAATCCCTAAATATCAAAAAAAAATTCCCAAAAAATTCCCAAAAAATCCCCAAAAAATTCCAAAAAAATCAGAAAAAAATCCCAAAAAATCTGAAAAAATTCCCAAAAAATTCCCAAAAAGTTGTTTAAAAATTTGAAAAAAATCCTAAAAAATCCCCAAAAAATCCCGAAAAAATTCCCAAAAAATTCCCCCAAAAATCCCCAAAAATTCATTAAAAAATCCCAAAAAAAATCCAAAAAAATCCAAAAAAAACCCCAAAAAATTCCCATAACCCCCCCAAATTTTTCCCGATTTTTTCCCAAATTTTTCCCAATTTTTCCCTGAAAATTCCATAAATTTTTCCCACCTTTGGCAGTGCGGAAGAAGACGGGCTCGGAGAGGGGCCCGACGCCTTTGGAATTCCGGGCCTGGATTCGGAAGAAATACCCGGAATCCAGGAGCAAAAATCCCCAAAAAATTCCCCCAAAAATTCCCAAAAAAACCAAAAAAATCCTTAAAAAATCAGAAAAAAAGAGAAAAAAAAATTAGAAAAAAAAATCAGAAAAAAACCCTAAAAAATACAAAAAACCAGAAAAAATCCCCAAAAAAATCCCAAAAAATTCCCTAAAAAAAATCCCAAAAAACTCAAAAAAAAATCAGAAAAAAATCAGAAAAAAATCCCTAAATATCAAAAAAAAATTCCCAAAAAATTCCCAAAAAATCCCCAAAAAATTCCAAAAAAATCAGAAAAAAATCCCAAAAAATCTGAAAAAATTCCCAAAAAATTCCTAAAAAATTCGAAAAAAATCCTAAAAAATCCCCAAAAAATCCCAAAAATTCCCAAAAAATTCCCAAAAATCCCCAAAAATTCATTAAAAAATCCCAAAAAAAATCCAAAAAAATCCAAAAAAAATCCCAAAAAATTCCCATAACCCCCCCTAATTTTTCCCAATTTTTTCCAGAATTTTTCCCAATTTTTCCCTGAAAATTCCCAGAATTCCTCACCTTTGGCAGTGCGGAAGAAGACGGGCTCGGAGAGGGGCCCGACGCCTTTGGAATTCCGGGCCTGGATTCGGAAGAAATACCCGGAATCCAGGAGCAAATCCGGGATTTGGTGGGAAAGGCGCTCGGAGCCGACGGATTCCGGGATCCACTCGCCCATGGGAGCGTTTTTTTCCAGGGAGTAGAACACGGTGTAGGCTGGAAAAAAAAAGGGAATTTTTTAGGGAATTTTGGGGATTTTTTGGGGATTTTTGAAGGGTTTTTTAAGGATTTTTTTCTGATTTTTTAGGAATTTTTTAAGGATTTTTTTGGATTTTTTTGTGATTTTTTAGGGATTTTTAAAGAATTTTTTGGGGAATTTTTTTTGATTTTTTGGGGATTTTTTTCTGATTTTTTTCTGGTTTTTTTCTCATTTTTTAAGGATTTTTTTTGCATTTTTGGGGATTTTTTTCTGGTTTTTTTCTGATTTTTTAAGATTTTTTTGGGATTTTTTTAGGGATTTTTTAAGGGGTTTTTTTGGGATTTCTTTGGAAATTTTTTGGATTTTTTTCAGAATTTTTTTGGGATATTTAAAGGATTGTTTTGGATTTTTTTCAGATTTTTTTCTGATTTTTTAAGGATTTTTTTTTATTATTTTTAAGGATTTTTTTGAAATTTTTTTGATTTTTTTTAATGATTTTTTTGAGAATTTTTAAGGATTTTTTGGGGATTTTTTGAGGATTTTTGGGGATTTTTTTCCGATTTTTTTCTGATTTTTTGGGAATGTTTTGGGATTTTTTTCTGATTTTTGGGGATTTTTTTCTGAATTTTTGGGAATTTTTTGAGAATTTTTTTGGATTTTTTGGGGATTTTTTTCTGAATTTTTTGGTAATTTTTTCTGATTTTTTGAGGATTTTTTCTGAATTTTTTGGGAATTTTTTCTGATTTTTTAAGAATTTTTTTCTGATTTTTTGGGGATTTTTTTAGGATTTTTTTCTGATTTTTTCAGGATTTTTTGGGGGTTTTTTAAGGATTTTTTGGGGATTTTTTCCAATTTTTTTCTGATTTTTTCAGGATTTTTTTGGAGTTTTTTTAAGGATTTTTTGGGGATTTTTTTGGAATTTTTTTGGGAATTTTTTGGGGATTTTTTTAGGAATTTTTTAAGGATTTTTGGGGGATTTTTTTGGAATTTTTTGGGGATTTTTTTTGGATTTTTTTCTGATTTTTAAGAATTTTTTAAGGATTTTGGGGGGGTTTTTTTGGATATTTTTTGGATTTTTTTCAGGAAAAGGGGAAGGCGCTCGGAGCCGACGGATTCCGGGATCCACTCGCCCATGGGAGCATTTTTTTCCAGGGAGTAGAACACGGTGTAGGCTGGAAAAAAAAAGGGAATTTTTTAGGGAATTTTGGGGATTTTTTGGGGATTTTTGAAGGGTTTTTTAAGGATTTTTTTCTGATTTTTTAGGAATTTTTTAAGGATTTTTTCTGATTTTTTTTGGATTTTTTAGGGATTTTTAAAGAATTTTTTGGGGAATTTTTTTGATTTTTTGGGGATTTTTTTCTGATTTTTTTCTGGTTTTTTTCTGATTTTTTAAGGATTTTTTAAGGATTTTTTTGGGGATTTTTTTCTGGTTTTTTTCTGATTTTTTAAGATTTTTTTGGGATTTTTTTAGGGATTTTTAAGGGTTTTTTTGGGAATTTCTTTGGAAATTTTTTGGATTTTTTTCAGAATTTTTTTGGGATATTTAAAGGATTGTTTTGGATTTTTTTCAGATTTTTTTCTGATTTTTTGAGAATTTTTTTTTTGATTTTTAAGGATTTTTTTGAAATTTTTTTGGTTTTTTTAAGGATTTTTTTGAGAATTTTTAAGGATTTTTTGGGGATTTTTTCTGATTTTTTAGGGATTTTTTGAGGATTTTTGGGGATTTTTTTCCGATTTTTTTCTGATTTTTTTCTGAATTTTTGGGAATTTTTTGAGAATTTTTTTTGATTTTTTGGGGATTTTTTTCTGATTTTTTGGGAATTTTTTCTGATTTTTTTGGGATTTTTTAGGGATTTTTAAAGAATTTTTTGGGGAATTTTTTTTTTCTGGTTTTTTTCTGATTTTTAAGATTTTTTTGGGATTTTTTTAGGGATTTTTTAAGGGGTTTTTTTGGGATTTCTTTGGAAATTTTTTGGATTTTTTTCAGAATTTTTTTGGAATATTTAAAGGATTGTTTTGGATTTTCTTCAGATTTTTTTCTGATTTTTTAAGGATTTTTTTTTATTATTTTTAAGGATTTTTTTGAAATTTTTTTGATTTTTTTTAACGATTTTTTTGAGAATTTTTAAGGATTTTTTGGGGATTTTTTGAGGATTTTTGGGGGATTTTTTTCCGATTTTTTTCTGATTTTTTGGGAATGTTTTGGGATTTTTTTCTGATTTTTGGAGGATTTTTTTCTGAATTTTTGGGAATTTTTTGAGAATTTTTTTGGATTTTTGGGGATTTTTTTCTGAATTTTTTGGGAATTTTTTCTGATTTTTTGAGGATTTTTTTCCTGAATTTTTTGGGATTTTTTCTGATTTTTTAAGAATTTTTTTCTGATTTTTTGGGGATTTTTTTAGGATTTTTTTCTGATTTTTTCAGGATTTTTTGGGGATTTTATAAGGATTTTTTGGGGATTTTTTCCAATTTTTTTCTGATTTTTTCAGGATTTTTTTGGGGTGTTTTAAGGATTTTTTGGGGATTTTTTTGGAATTTTTTTGGGAATTTTTTGGGGATTTTTTTAAGATTTTTAAGAATTTTTTAAGGATTTTTGGGGGATTTTTTTGGAATTTTTTGGGGATTTTTTTTGGATTTTTTTCTGATTTTTTAAGAATTTTTTAAGGATTTTGGGGGGGTTTTTTTGGATATTTTTTGGATTTTTTTCAGGAAAAGGGGAAGGCGCTCGGAGCCGACGGATTCCGGGATCCACTCGCCCATGGGAGCATTTTTTTCCAGGGAGTAGAACACGGTGTAGGCTGGAAAAAAAAAGGGAATTTTTTAGGGAATTTTGGGGATTTTTTGGGGATTTTTGAAGGGTTTTTTAAGGATTTTTTTCCGATTTTTTTCTGATTTTTTAGGAATTTTTTAAGGATTTTTTTTGGATTTTTTTGTGATTTTTTAGGGATTTTTAAAGAATTTTTTGGGGAATTTTTTTTGATTTTTTGGGGATTTTTTTCTGATTTTTTTCTGGTTTTTTTCTGATTTTTTAAGGATTTTTTAAGGATTTTTTTGGGGATTTTTTTCTGGTTTTTTTCTGATTTTTTAACGATTTTTTTGGGATTTTTTTAGGGATTTTTAAGGGTTTTTTTGGGAATTTCTTTGGAAATTTTTTGGATTTTTTTCAGAATTTTTTTGGGATATTTAAAGGATTGTTTTGGATTTTTTTCAGATTTTTTCTGATTTTTTGAGAATTTTTTTTTTGATTTTTAAGGGGATTTTTTTGAAATTTTTTTGTGTTTTTTTAAGGATTTTTTTGAGAATTTTTAAGGATTTTTTGGGGATTTTTTCTGATTTTTTAGGGATTTTTTGAGGATTTTTGGGGATTTTTTTCCGATTTTTTTCTGATTTTTTTCTGAATTTTTGGGAATTTTTTGAGATTTTTTTTGATTTTTTGGGGATTTTTTTTGATTTTTTGGGAATTTTTTCTGATTTTTTTGGGATTTTTTAGGGATTTTTAAAGAATTTTTTGGGGAATTTTTTTTTTCTGGTTTTTTTCTGATTTTTAAGATTTTTTTGGGATTTTTTTAGGATTTTTTAGGGTTTTTTTGGGATTTCTTTGGAAATTTTTTGGATTTTTTTCAGAATTTTTTTGGAATATTTAAAGGATTGTTTTGGATTTTCTTCAGATTTTTTTCTGATTTTTTAAGGATTTTTTTTTATTATTTTTAAGGATTTTTTTGAAATTTTTTTGTTTTTTTTAACGATTTTTTTGAGAATTTTTAAGGATTTTTTGGGGATTTTTTGAGGATTTTTGGGGATTTTTTTCCGATTTTTTTCTGATTTTTTGGGAATGTTTTGGGATTTTTTTCTGATTTTTGGGGATTTTTTTCTGAATTTTTGGGAATTTTTTGAGAATTTTTTTGGATTTTTTGGGGATTTTTTTCTGAATTTTTTGGGAATTTTTTCTGATTTTTTGAGGATTTTTTTCTGAATTTTTTTGGGAATTTTTTCTGAATTTTTTTGGATTTTTTAAGAATTTTTTTCTGATTTTTTGGGATTTTTTTAAGGATTTTTTTCTGATTTTTTCAGGATTTTTTGGGGATTTTATAAGGATTTTTTGGGGATTTTTTCCAATTTTTTTCTGATTTTTTCAGGATTTTTTTGGGGTGTTTTAAGGATTTTTTGGGGATTTTTTTGAATTTTTTGGGGATTTTTTTTTGGATTTTTTTCTGATTTTTTAAGAATTTTTTAAGGATTTTTGGGGGGTTTTTTTGGATATTTTTTGGATTTTTTTCAGGAAAAGGGGAAGGCGCTCGGAGCCGACGGATTCCGGGATCCACTCGCCCATGGGAGCGTTTTTTTCCAGGGAGTAGAACACGGTGTAGGCTGGAAAAAAAAAGGGAATTTTTTAGGGAATTTTGGGGATTTTTTGGGGATTTTTGAAGGGTTTTTTAAGGATTTTTTTCTGATTTTTTAGGAATTTTTTAAGGATTTTTTCTGATTTTTTTTGGATTTTTTAGGGATTTTTAAAGAATTTTTTGGGGAATTTTTTTTGATTTTTTGGGGATTTTTTCCTGATTTTTTTCTGGTTTTTTTCTCATTTTTTAAGGATTTTTTTTGCATTTTTGGGGATTTTTTTCTGGTTTTTTTCTGATTTTTTAAGATTTTTTTGGGATTTTTTTAGGGATTTTTAAGGGTTTTTTTGAGAATTTCTTTGGAAATTTTTTGGATTTTTTTCAGAATTTTTTTGGGATATTTAAAGGATTGTTTTGGATTTTTTTCAGATTTTTTTCTGATTTTTAAGGATTTTTTTTATTATTTTTAAGGATTTTTTTGAAATTTTTTTGATTTTTTTAACGATTTTTTTGAGAATTTTTAAGGATTTTTTGGGGATTTTTTGAGGATTTTTTTCTGATTTTTTGGGAATGTTTTGGGATTTTTTTCTGATTTTTGGGGATTTTTTTCTGAATTTTTGGGAATTTTTTGAGAATTTTTTTGGATTTTTTGGGGATTTTTTTCTGAATTTTTTGGGAATTTTTTCTGATTTTTGAGGATTTTTTTCTGAATTTTTTGGGAATTTTTTCTGATTTTTTAAGAATTTTTTTCTGATTTTTTGGGGATTTTTTCAAGGATTTTTTTCTGATTTTTTCAGGATTTTTTGGGGGTTTTTTAAGGATTTTTTGGGGATTTTTTCCAATTTTTTTCTGGTTTTTTCAGGATTTTTTGGAGTTTTTTTAAGGATTTTTTGGGGATTTTTTGGAATTTTTTTGGGAATTTTTTGGGATTTTTTTAAGATTTTTAAGAATTTTTTCAGGATTTTTGAGGGATTTTTTTGGATATTTTTTGGATTTTTTCAGGAAAAGGGGAAGGCGCTCGGAGCCGACGGATTCCGGGATCCACTCGCCCATGGGAGCGTTTTTTTCCAGGGAGTAGAACACGGTGTAGGCTGGAAAAGAGGGAAAAAAAATGGGAATTTTTTAGGGAATTTTTGGGGATTTTTTGGGGATTTTTTTTTAGATTTTTTTCCGATTTTTTTCTGATTTTTTTTTAATTTTTTCTGATTTTTTTTGGATTTTTTAGGGATTTTTAAAGAATTTTTTGGGGTTTTTTTTTGATTTTTTGGGGATTTTTTTCTGATTTTTTTCTGGTTTTTTTCTCATTTTTTAAGGATTTTTTTTGCATTTTTGGGGATTTTTTTCTGGTTTTTTTCTGATTTTTTAAGATTTTTTTGGGATTTTTTTAGGGATTTTTTAAGGGTTTTTTTTGGGATTTCTTTGGAAATTTTTTGGATTTTTTTCAGAATTTTTTTGGGATATTTAAAGGATTGTTTTGGATTTTCTTCAGATTTTTTCTTATTTTTTAAGGATTTTTTTTTTATTTTTAAGGATTTTTTTGAAATTTTTTTGGTTTTTTTAAGGATTTTTTTGAGAATTTTTAAGGATTTTTTGGGGATTTTTTCTGATTTTTTAGGGATTTTTTGAGGATTTTTGGGGATTTTTTTCCGATTTTTTTCTGATTTTTTGGGAATGTTTTGGGATTTTTTTCTGATTTTTGGGGATTTTTTTCTGAATTTTTGGGAATTTTTTGAGAATTTTTTTGGATTTTTTGGGGTTTTTTTCTGATTTTTTGGGGATTTTTTTCTGATTTTTTGGGAAGTTTTTTCTGATTTTTTGAGGATTTTTTTCTGATTTTTTTTGGGAATTTTTTCTGATTTTTTAAGAATTTTTTTCAGGATTTTTTGGGGGTTTTTTAAGGATTTTTTGGGGATTTTTTCCAATTTTTTTCTGTTTTTTTCAGGATTTCTTGGAGTTTTTTTAAGGATTTTTTGGGGATTTTTTTGGAATTTTTTTGGGATTTTTTTTGGATTTTTTTCTGATTTTTTAAGAATTTTTTCAGGATTTTTGGGGGGTTTTTTTGGATATTTTTTGGATTTTTTTCAGGAAAAGGGAAAGGCGCTCGGAGCCGACGGATTCCGGGATCCACTCGCCCATGGGAGCGTTTTTTTCCAGGGAGTAGAACACGGTGTAGGCTGCAAAAGAGGGAAAAGAGGGGGAAAAAATGGGAATTTTTTAGGGAATTTTGGGGATTTTTTGGGGATTTTTGAAGGGTTTTTTAAGGATTTTTTTCTGATTTTTTAGGAATTTTTTAAGGATTTTTTTTAGGATTTTTTCTGGGTTTTTTTGGATTTTTTAGGGATTTTTAAAGAATTTTTTGGGGAAATTTTTTTGATTTTTTGGGGATTTTTTTCTGATTTTTTTCTGGTTTTTTTCTGATTTTTTAAGATTTTTTTGGGATTTTTTTAGGGATTTTTAAGGGTTTTTTTGGGAATTTCTTTTGAAATTTTTTGGATTTTTTTCAGAATTTTTTTGGGATATTTAAAGGATTGTTTTGGATTTTTTTCAGATTTTTTTCTGATTTTTTAAGGATTTTTTATTATTATTTTTAAGGATTTTTTTGAAATTTTTTTGGCTTTTTTAAGGATTTTTTTGAGAATTTTTAAGGATTTTTTGGGGATTTTTTCTGATTTTTTAGGGATTTTTTGAGGATTTTTGGGGATTTTTTTCCGATTTTTTTCTGATTTTTTTCTGAATTTTTGGGAATTTTTTGAGAATTTTTTTGGATTTTTTGGGGATTTTTTTCTGATTTTTTGGGAATTTTTTGTGATTTTTTAAGAATTTTTTTCTGATTTTTTGGGGGATTTTTTAAGGATTTTTTTGGGGGATTTTTTCCAATTTTTTTCTGATTTTTTCAGGATTTTTTGGAGTTTTTTTAAGGATTTTTTGGGGATTTTTTTGGAATTTTTTTGGGAATTTTTTGGGGATTTTTTTAAGATTTTTAAGAATTTTTTCAGGATTTTTGAGGGATTTTTTTGGATATTTTTTGGATTTTTTTCAGGAAAAGGGGAAGGCGCTCGGAGCCGACGGATTCCGGGATCCACTCGCCCATGGGAGCGTTTTTTTCCAGGGAGTAGAACACGGTGTAGGCTGGAAAAAAAAAGGGAATTTTTTAGGGAATTTGGGGATTTTTTGGGGATTTTTGAAGGGTTTTTTAAGGTTTTTTTTCCGATTTTTTTCTGATTTTTTAGGAATTTTTTAAGGATTTTTCTGATTTTTTTGGATTTTTTAGGGATTTTTAAAGAATTTTTGGGGAAATTTTTTTGATTTTTTGGGGATTTTTTTTCTGATTTTTTTCTGGTTTTTTCTGATTTTTTAAGATTTTTTTTGGGATTTTTTAGGGATTTTTTTTTATTTTTTTGGGATTTTTTGGAAATTTTTTGGATTTTTTTGAATTTTTTTGGAATATTTAAAGGATTGTTTTGGATTTTTTTCAGATTTTTTTTCTGATTTTTTAAGGATTTTTTTTTATTATTTTTAAGGATTTTTTTGAAATTTTTTTGATTTTTTTTAACGATTTTTTTGAGAATTTTTAAGGATTGTTTGGGGATTTTTTGAGGATTTTTGGGGATTTTTTTCCGATTTTTTTCTGATTTTTTGGGAATGTTTTGGGATTTTTTTCTGATTTTTGGGGATTTTTTCTGAATTTTTGGGAATTTTTTGAGAATTTTTTTGGATTTTTTGGGGATTTTTTTCTGAATTTTTTGTAATTTATTTCTGATTTTTTGAGAATTTTTTTCTGATTTTTTGGGGATTTTTTTAAGGATTTTTTTCTGATTTTTTCAGGATTTTTTGGGGGATTTTTAAGGATTTTTTGGGGATTTTTTCCAATTTTTTCTGATTTTTCAGGATTTTTTTGGAGTTTTTTAGGATTTTTTGGGGATTTTTTTGGGATTTTTTGGGAATTTTTTGGGGATTTTTTTAGAATTTTTAATGGATTTTTGGGGGATTTTTTTGGGGAATTTTTTGGGGATTTTTTTTGGATTTTTTTCTGATTTTTAAGAATTTTTTCAGGATTTTGGGGGGTTTTTTTTGGATATTTTTGGATTTTTTTCAGGAAAAGGGGGAAGGCGCTCGGAGCCGACGGATTCCGGGATCCACTCGCCCATGGGAGCGTTTTTATCCAGGGAGTAGAACACGGGTGTAGGCTGGAAAAAAAAAAGGGAATTTTTTAGGGAATTTTGGGATTCTTTTGGGGATTTTTTGAAGGGTTTTTTAAGGATTTTTTTCCGATTTTTTTGATTTTTTAGGATATTTTTTAAGGATTTTTTTTGGATTTTTTTGTGATTTTTTAGGGATTTTTAAAGAGAATTTTTTGGGGATTTTTTTTGATTTTTTGGGATTTTTTTCTGATTTTTTTCTGGTTTTTTTTCTGATTTTTTTAAGGATTTTTTAAGGATTTTTTTTGGGGAATTTTTTTCTGGGTTTTTTCTGATTTTTTAAGATTTTTTGGGATTTTTTTAGGGATTTTTAAGGGTTTTTTTGGGAATTTTCTTTGGAAATTTTTTGGATTTTTTTCAGAATTTTTTTGGGATATTTAAAGGATTGTTTTGGATTTTTTTCAGATTTTTTTCTGATTTTTTGAGAAT
>JACSVZ010000036.1:472025-487506 GCA_014706295.1 Lycocorax pyrrhopterus obiensis | reverse complement strand
TTTCTGCGTGGTCCCTAACTCAGCGTGCTGCTTATTGGGCTGGGGGACTCAACCCTCTAGAAAGGGGAGACCCCTTAGCTATAGTCACTGCTCCTGACCAGCTCTTAGAGAGCGTCCACAAAGCTGCTTGCTTGCAAATGATACATGAAAGAAAATTAATTCCTAACTGTGAGTCTCCAATGCAATTACCTGTAAAACCAGAAATGATACCCCTTTAATTCGGGGACTCCCAGAATCTCTCAAACCTACAGCAATTGTTCTTCAAAAAACTATAGCAGCTATAAGTCCAGTAGATAGGCTGGACAGATTCCTTGGAAACCCGAGCCGAACTGGATCTACTGATCCCGGTTTAAAGCAGTTTCTAACTGGCATTGCCCGAGACCCACCCTACCGAATCCACCCGTTCAACCTAGTGCACCCCTCCTCCCTCAGAACCTGGGCAGTGAGCCGAACCAACTTCTCCCTCAACATTCGAGCAATGAACCAAAACAATTTCTTCCCCAGAATCCGGGCAGTGAGCCAAACCAACTTCTCCCTCAGAATTCAGGCAAGGTAGCTGAATTAACAACATCGATTCAAGAAAAGGCTCACCCAATCATGACATGCATCCCACCTGATACCCTAACCTCTTTAGATCAAGTTAAAATGCCTGAATCCAGGAAAGATCCCCAACATGCTTTAGGATTGTTAGTGTTTTGGAGAAAACACATCCCAGATTTTTCCATGGTTGCCAGACCTCTTTATAACTTGATGAGAAAAGGGGTAAAATGGGAATGGACTGCTTCTCAGGAAAAGCATTGCAATTGTTGATTTTTGAAGCAACAGCTCACCAAGCCCTAGGCCCTATTCATCCTACAGACCCTTTCCAGGTGGAATGGGGATTTGCCTTCCTCAGGGTTGTCAGTACACATATGGCAGCGGGGTCCTGAGGGTCCTACGAGGCCTGTTGGTTTTTATTCCCGTGGCTTCAAAGATGCTGAAAAAAGATACACTACCTGGGAAAAGGATTGTTTGTGGTTAGCTCAGCTCTCATAGAAGTGGAGAAGATTGCACGACAACAACCAATTGTTTTGAGAGGCCCTTTTAAAGTTGTTGAAACAGTTTCTGCTGGGACTCCCCCACCTGACGGGGTGGCCCAGAGGCCTCAGTAAGAAAGTGGTATGCTCAAACTGAACATTATTGTAATGTTTTCTCAATCACTGAAGGTGCTGTGAAAAATCTGGCAGTACAAAGAACTGAAGGCTTGGGTAGCAGCCAAGACAAACCTGCCTCAGTCATTAAAGTAGCTGTTTGGAGTGTTTTCCAACGTGAGACACAGAATGCTTCTCTTGTTGTATCTACACCTATTCCTATGCTGTGTTTACTAGATATGCATGGGTAGCCTTTGATGCCCTAGGGAGAGAGCATCGGACACATACACGCTGGACAATTCCATCATTTTAATCTTCTGCCTCTTGGCGGCAGGCTCTGTTGTGTTTACTTTTCACAGAAGAACTCCGAGGGACATGAAGACCACTTGAACCATGATGAAACTAGTGATACTTTTTGCATCCTACCACAGCACCATGGCCAAAAACCAGCTGAGTGGCCGTGGTCTGACCGTAGTCACATACCATAGTATAAGTACTCCCCTGTGTTGAATGACAAGAATAATGTTTTCCCTCCTTTATAGTAACAAAAAGTAATGATGTTACAATATGATGCAGATTAATTGCTGAATCTTTTACCGAATCTATACACAGCTATAGCATTGGACCTGACGGCCGTGTTTTGTTTTGTGTAATTCAAATCAAGATTGTTGGTTAAATTTAACTGCTGTACAATTTTCTCATAAAGTTATGTGTGGTAAAAACAATACAAAATACTGGGGGGAACTCGAAATTGATGTAGTGACACCTACTACCCAACCACCGGTTATGCTAAGCCCAAGAATTTTTAAAATCAGACCATATATAATCAGGAAAACAGGCCAACAACAAATATTGTTTAATCTGGTATGGTCTCTCAAACAAGTCAAATTGCTGATGCAAAACAATGTCTCAGAAATTCAGCAGCTTGTTCACCCTGCAAACTTCTTTCAAAGGGTGGACAACCTGGTTACAGAAGCGAAACTCTTTTAAGAAATGAATCCAAAGAGACATAACCGGTGTTGTGGGAGCAAGATTGGGAGTTTTGAATAGCATTGATTCAGAAGTGCTGATGAATCAAATTGGCTGCCACAACTAAGAGATCTGACCAAATACAACAAACCACTGCAGTCATCATTATCGGCTCTGGGAGCCCAGCAGTGGCTGTTATCAAACATATTACCAAATTGGGAAAAAGGTAAATGTAAATGATCACAAATTGATAATTGCCACACAAAACAATATCTCTTTGGCTCTCAGCTGCATCCAAGCCTCAATTGTGGATGCAGTCAGTTGCTGCTTCAATTATAAGAGAAGGAGAAGAAAGGCACTTGTCCCACTGAAATTCGAAAAATAATCTGGACAGTGCCACTAACTTTGAAAGAGAATTCCAATCCTGGTAGAACCTAGTGAATTTTACCTATAACCCTGCCACAAACACAGTCACAGCCTTTGTGCTAACCATATGCAATGCTTCAGTGCATTCAGTATTCCCTGTCATTGCACTAGGGCTGAATCATGATGGAGCTATTCCTCTATCCTTTTGCGCATAGGGAATGGGCCCATCAAATTGGTGAAAAATGGCAAAATGTTAATTTGGAAACTTGTATTGTCCGAGAACAACAAAGATTCATCTGTGAAAGCATTGCAATTAAAGCTCAAGATATTTGTTTAGACACCGATCAAAATATTTGTCATTTTGAAATTCATCCTAACGAAAAACCTGAAACAGTGCTTGTGTACATAGGTAGTGGTTGTGCATGCTTAAGAACTGCTTGTGATAGAATATTTGTAGACCAATTGACACTTAAGACTAAAATCACTCGAACTTTTGTGTGTGTAATTTTACTAAGATTGTAGGATGTGATTTTTCTTATTTAGCTCCAGTTACTTCTCATTACCTTTTTGCAATCCAATTACACATTAATTCACCAACTTTTGCCCTACTCCCATTGGAATGAATCTTACTTAAGTAAGGCAATTGTTGCTTCATCAGGATTTGATTGCAATTTTAGGAAAATCAAGAAAAACGGACAAAACACTCTGATAACTGTTCACCACGATGTAAAAGAAATACATCGTGTTTTAGAAAGGGTAAAGAAAGATGCCGAACACAGCTGGTGGGATACCCTTTTGGGTGGTCACCGACTGCTACAGGTGTCCTGAACAAGTTGTGTCATCCTATCGTTGTTCTCTTGATTTTAATTTTTGATTGGGTTTGTTCTATCAGCAATTTTGTACATCTTGACTTGGAGAATGACGAAACGAATAACACGATTGGCATCTGTAATGAATGTGTACAACTTAGTTGATGTTCCATTTGCTATAGACATTCCTAAAGTTATTGATACGAAACGTAAAGATGTATTGAAGGCAAGAAATTGATTGTGTGCCTTAATCAAACTGATTGTGTGCCTTAATCAAATTGATTGTGTGCTTTAATCAAACTGATTGTGTGCCTTAATCAAACCAACTGTGTAACCAAAATAATTAATTTTCTTTTGCACCCTTTTCTTTTTTTTTCTCTTTCCCTTCCTTTTCTCCCCTTCCTTATTTTCCGGGTTCTGCTACCAATGCCGGCGAGTCCCGAAGACTTCAACAGAAGAAGCTGAGTGTTCCGGACGACGATCGTGAATCAAGGGGTGGTGTAAGGGACGGTCCGAAAGACCCTTCCCCGAGGACCCTTCATCTGCTTCACGATCATCTGCCGAAAGCGAGACGCTGAGCCTGGGCCTGGCCGAGGTGGAAAGCTAGCCAAACACAGCTGTGTTGATCCTGCTGCCATCACAATAGGAACAGCACGGGACATGTCGGAGCCGGTGTACGTGACGTGCCGACCCTGCTGTTACCAGACCAAGGACCATGCTGTTACCTGTTCTGTGCCGTTAACCCGAAACAATGGGACTTGCTCCCCCACTTCTCGGCTAGCTGCCCCTCGCTTCGAAAAGGCTTGCCTCACCTGTTGGCCAGCTGCCACTCGCTTCCAAAAGGACTATTAAAGGACTCTTTGAGAAGATCCCAGTTGAGATCTCCCCACGGAAGATGACGGATCAAGAGGACTCCGTCTGGCCGTTGGTAGCTATAACCCCCTTTTCTCTCCCTCTATCCTTTGTTTCCTTACATCTCTCTCCCTCTCTATCGCAATTACACCGGCGTTGGTACGCAATAAAATACACTGTGCTGATTGAAATTTACACTTCTCCCCGTTTGGTGTTTCTTTTGCACTCTGAGATTCTGGTAACGAACCATCACGACCCCCGCTCGTCTCGAGCGGATCGTGACACAAGGCTACTCTCAATTATCTTTCAGAGGTCATGGCACTTGGGAGAGGTTACTGAAAACTGGAAGAGAGAAACTGTCACTCCTCTCATCAAGGGCAAGAAGGGAGATTGGGGGATCTACAGACCAGTCAGCCTCACCTCAGTCCCTGGGAAGGTGATAAAGCAACTAACCCCAGAAACCATTTCCAAACACATGAAGGACAAGAAGTTGATTTGGAGTAGTCATCATGTATTTATGAAGGGAAAATCATGTTTAACCAACCTGATAACCTTCTATGATGAAATGACTGTCTTGGTGGATGAGAGCAGTGGATGTTGTTTACTTCAACTTTGGTAAGGCTTTTGACACTATCTCCCATAATATCCTCATAGACAAGCTGATAAAGTACAGGTTAAATAAGTGGACAGTGAGGTGATGTGGTGGTTTTAACACCAGATGGAATTTAAACAAATAAGCCGCTTTCCCCCGCCCCCTCCAGAAAGAGAGGGACAAAGGCAAAGACTGTGTTGAGATAACAATTTGCTGAAAACAAACAGCAATGGAATAAGAAATGCACAGTAATAGCAGCAATATTAATAACAAAAGTATACAAAAAGAGAAAGTGCTTTACACACAAAAGGGTGTTCACCACCTTGACTTAGTTCCACTTGGCTGCCGGGACAAAGGCAAGATGGTGGCCGTTCCTGCACACAGTGCCACATGTTTTCCCCAGACAAAGATAAGATGGCAGGCACTCCCTGCAGCCAGCACTTCCATACCTGAGTCTGAGACAATGAAAAACAATGATGGACAACCCCTCAAAAAGCTGGATTGTCTCCATTGCCCCACCCAATTTTTTCCGGAGTGCTGCGCTCCACTCCGCCTGGCTCCTTTCACCTCAGCTTGGCTGGGATCGGACTCGCCTCCACTGCTCTGTTCCCCGCAGATGCTTTCCTCATGAGCATTGCTTTTCAGTACCACATCTTGGAGCCTGGTCTCGGAGGAATGGGTAGGGGACGGGCAGTGGCAGCAGAGGACGGGGTCTGCAGGGCTGATCCCAACAACCTCCCCAATGGAGAGAGGGAGGCAAAATGGCACACTTCTGGGGTGCACTCACCTTTTCTTTCTTCCTGAAACCACACCCCTCAGCGATCACAGTGGTGGTATAGAATAGCAATCTAGCCGCATGGCCACACACAGCTAAGCTTTGCCCTCTCTGTGCAACCAGGACAGGTGAATTGTACACTTGTCATTTAACCTCAGCCAGCAACTAAGCACCATACAGCTGCTTGCTCACTCACCCACAGTGGGATATTGGGGGAGAATCAGAAAAGTAAAAGTGAGAAAACTCATGGGTTGAGATAAAGGAAGTTTAATAGATAAAGCGAAACTCAGGCACACAAGCAAAGCAAAACAAGGAATTCAGTCATTACTTCCCATGGGCAGGCAGGTATTCAGCCATCTCCAGGAAAACAGGGCTCCATCACACATAATGGTTACTTGGGAAGACAAACACCCTAACCCCGAGTGTTCTTCCTTTCTTTTTCTTCCTCCCAGCTTTTATTGATGAGCATGACATCATATGGTCAGGAATATCCCTTTGGTCATTTGGGGTCAGCTATCCTGGCTGTCGTCTCCCAACTTCTTGTGCATCCCCATCCTACTCACTGATGGGGTGGTGTGAGAAGCAGAAAAAGACCTTGACACTGTTACCAAATGTCCGAAATATTGGAATCAGACTCTCCAACACTAAAATTGTGTTAAAGAGGGCATCATTTATTCAGGCCTGTAGGTGCACGCAGGAGATTCTAACCTAATGTGGACATGTGATTCTACAAGAAGGTTACTTATATACAGTCAATACATGCATAGTACAATTTACCCATTACCATAAATCCTACCCCAAGTTCCCAGAGATTCAGTTCTTTGTTTTGTCTATTACTGCATTCTTGGGCCAGATGTCTTCTTCTTATGTCTCAACCACCCTTGCTGACAGCAGCTTTCAGAGGCTTTGTTTCTCTACTGAAAGTTTCACAGGCACAGTCAAAATTGAATTAACCCTTTTGGTATCAACACTATTTAAGCACTGCTCAGCAATAACTAAAAGAACCCTGTGTTATCAACACTATTTCATCACAAATCTATAACATAGCCCCATGTGTTGATTTTGGCATGGCCTGGTTTTTCGGTAGCGGGGAAGGCCACAGAAGTGGCTTCTGTGAGAAGCTGCTAGAAGCTTCCACCATGCCCGACAGAGTCAATCTCTGATGGCTCTGAAGATGGACATGCTGCTGGTCCAAATTAGAGAGGTTTGGTAATGTGATGACATATTTAAGAAGAAAATCAAAACAGCGCAGGTTGCAGTTTTTTCCAGGGGTGGCCAGGTGCTGCCACCGGGGCCATCCGCGGCTCAGGGCGCGGCGATTCACCGTGGCCGCTGCCATCTCGGTGTGGCCCACGGTGAAGCCTTGCCTGCCTGGCAGCCCCTAGCCGTGCCGCACTGCGGGCAGCAAGGGCAGGGGGCAGGCGGTGGCGGCTTCTCCTTCCTGGCACCCCGCATGAAGAGAGGTGTTAAATTGCGCCAGGCTCTGCGGCAGCTGCCACTGCCCACGCGGTGGCGCCAGGGCCGCCTGGCCAGCAGTGGAAAACATGGTGAGCGACTCTCTGACAAGGAACCTAGACGAGATCATCCTCTCAGCGCTGCGGGATCCTGCACGAATCTTTGAATTGGTGGAACTTGCTGGCAATGGTACCTATGGGCAGCAGTTTTTCTTCTAGTCAGAGCAGAGGAGGAAGTGAGGACATGTGAGGGAGAACAACATGGTGGCACCAAGGTCAATGGAAAAAGAGGGGGAGGAGGTGCTCCAAGCACCAGAGCCGAGATTCCTCTGCAGGCTGTGGTGAGGACCATGGTGAAGCAAGCTGTCCCCCTGCAGCCCATGAAGTCCACGGGGAATGCAGAGATCCACTCGGAGCCCGTGGGAGAAGTGCTCACACCGGAGCGGGTGGATACCAGAGAAAGCTGTGATCCAGCGGGAGACCCGAATGGAGAGAGAGGGCCCCTGCTTCCAGAGAGAAAGAGGGCCCTTGCTTCCAAACTAGAGCAGCCTATCCTTAGAAGCCTGCATCCCGTGGATGAGTGACCCATGCCGCAGCAGTTTTGGGAGGACTGTTTGCCCCTGGGAGGGACTCACCGTTGCAGCGGTTTTGGCAGGGCTGCTGCTCGTGAGATTAGAGCCACGCTGGAGAAGTTCACGGAGAACTGTCTCCCGGGGGAGGGATCCCATGGCATAGCAGAGGAAACACTCCTCTCCCTGAGCAAATAGAAGAAGATCTCGAGGTGACGAACTGACCAAACCTCCACGCCATGTCTCCCTGTGCTGTCAGTGGGAATGAGGGAGGGCTGGGGGGGGAAAAAGGTTGTTTTAAAGGCTTATTTTACTTCTCATTATCCTCCTCTGACTCTGTTAATAATAAATTTACTTTATACCTTTAAATTTGAACCTTGCTTTGCCCTTAGAGTGTTTTCTCCCAGTCCTCATCTCAACTCATTGAGCCCTTTGTTAATTTTTTGCCCCTCTCCTCTGCCCAACTGAGTGCAAGAGAGGGTGAGCGAATGGCTTTCATGGGTGCCTGGTGCTTGGCCAATGTCAAACCATGACACCCCATAATGGCTACTATGAATAAATTTGTCTCTATCCCAGCCAAAACCAGTACAATGGCAGGGCCCAGAGGGTGATGATCACACAAAGTCCTATTGGAGGCAAGTGGTATATTCCAGGGGTCAATACTGGGGCCAATATTGTTCAATATCTTCATTAATGACCTAGTCACTGAGACAGAGTACACTCTCAGCAACTTTGCAGATGACACAAAACTGAGAGGAGTGGCTGATAGACCAGAAGGCGTGCTGCCATTCAGTGGGATCTCAACAGGTTGGAGAAATGGGCCAAGAGGAATCTCATCCAGTTCAAGAAGGGGAAGTGCAAAGTCCTGCACCTGGGGAGCAACAATTCCATGCACCAATACATGCTGGGGCCACCCAGCTGTAAAGCAGCTCTGCAGAGAAGGAACATGGGTTTCTGGTGGACAACAAACTGACCATGAGCCAGCAATGTGCCTTCATGGCAAAGAACGCCAACGGCATCCTGGGCTGCATCCCAGCTAGTTGAGAGAGGGGATCCTTCCCCTTTACTCAGCACTGATGAGGCCACACCTGGAGTTCTGTATTGAGTTCTGGGATCCCCAGTACGAGAGAGACATGGACATACTGGAGAGAATCCAGCAAAGGGCCACAAGGATGATTAAGGAACAGGAACATCTCTTATATGAGGAAAGGCTGAGAGAGGTGGGACTTCAGTCTAGATAAGACAAGGCTCACAGACTTATCAGTGTGTATAAATACCTGATGGGAGCCATGTTGTTTTTAGTGGTATCCAGTGACAAGATGTGATGGTTTTACAGTGAAGAAAAAGTTAAGGCTGATCAACCCCCTCCCCCTCCCCTCCCCCACAACAGTGGGCAAAGAAAAAACCCAAAACCGAAACTATGAGATGTTAAAAAACATTGGAGCCAAAATTTTGCTAAAATAGAATAGCAATAAACACAACAATAAAAAGAAAACTGTACAAAGAGGGAATGGTTTAACCAACAAAAGCAAGGTATCACATGTCCCCCTCTGGAACAAAGACAAGATGGCTGATATCCCCGGGCACAAACTGAAACAGATGTTCTGTCTGAACATAAGGAAACCCTTTCTTACTGTGAGGATGATCGAACACTGGCACAGGTTGCCCAGAGAGGTTGTGGAGTCTCCATCCATGGAGATATTCAAAAGTTGTCTGGACATGGTACTGGGCAACCTGCTCTAGGTGACCCTGCTTGAGTATATGTTGGACCAGTGTCGTGGTTACAGGAGAAAGAGTGCCAATATGAGTGTACCCAAACACCTGCCTACGCTATTCCTGATGAACTGTTAATGGTGGGTCATTTGCAACAGCTGCTCAGTGCACACCCAACCCCCAGGCTGCAAGCTGGGTATTAAACCCTGCATGGCAGGGCAGCATTTCTTTGTCTTCACAAATTGACTCAGCTGTGACAGCTACACCCAGCCTAAGGGGGTCATCTCTGCCAATGGGCCATAATGGTGATGCCTTAGGTTTTAACTTGTATATTTTTTTAAATTCTGTACTGCTTAGTGTGGCAACTTTGAAGCTTCTTGTAGCCTGTTACTTTCTTGCTCTCTCATGCTAGTTAGTGTGCCGGTTTGGCCAAAACCTAGCAATATATCCTCTGAGAGGAAACCGGGTTACAACCACCCTTCCCCCCCCACAGGGTTCGGGAAAAAAAAAATATTTTCCTCGAAGGAAAGTGAATGAGATAAGAACTATTTATTTAACAAACACACGGGAAAAGGATAATAATGCTAATAATGAAATGAAATCTCTCGCTATAGAGAGAAACCTGGGAAGATTTCAGAGTCCTTCTGTAGGTGTGGTCTCTCTCCTCCTCGGAGCTGGTCGGCCGAGGGCCCAACCCCCGGGCCTCGGGGAAAAATTCTCCCGATGTGTTCTGATGTTGTTGAACAGTCCAGAAAAGAAGAAGGGAAAAAACACCAAAGTCCCAGGAAACAAAATTCAGCTTTCCGTCTCACGCCAGGAAAAGAAGGGAAAAAAAAAACCCGAAACCGCTGGCTGAAGCAAGCAAGCAGGGTGCTCTGTCCTGCTTCCTGCAGCCAGAGAACGCAGAGGAGTGTAATCTCCCGTGTCCTTGAGAAAACTGTTTTGAAAAGTTCGTTTGGTTTTTTTTTTTCCAAGCTCAGTTTAAAGGCACAGAAAAGGCACAAATTACTTTTTGGGCCATAGAGCATGATAGGGGATACACATGATAGAGTCACCCCAAGACATTAGACATAACAAAGCCTCTCCGGACTGCTCTTCAAGGACACCTGGACCATCCTGAGCCCAAGGGGTGTAAACCAAGGAGTCTCTGAAGGGGGGTAGCTAAGGGGAATTACATCATTAAACTGGGGCTTTAATTGGAGAATTGACCCTGATATGCAAATGAACCGAACCAAACCTATAAAAGTGTGAAGAACTCGTGACCTGTCGTCCATCTTGGGGTCCATCTTGGCAATAGCCTCTGGCTCCCCAGGGTGTACCTTGAAGGCCCTTCAAATAAATACCTACTTTTGTTCCTTTACTCTGTCTAGTCTCTGTGTCTAGGAGGCCGGATAAGGCATCAATGGATCAACGGCACCAGTAGGCAGCTGTAGCAACCTAGCCCATCAAGGACTCCCCAAAAATATCCTATGGCTCATAGGATTACATTATTCCATTGTGAAATTCCCCACCCTGAGGGAGGTACTGAACATTCCTGCCTGAATCTGACTGTATATAATCTGGGTGCTTTGGGGCTTGGGACATCACCACCACTGGACATCCAGAGAAGGACCCGAACTTCCACAGGAGGACCAGACCTTCCACAGGATCACTGCTTTCGACAAGACTGCAATTATCACTTCAGCAGGACTGCAACCACTGCTTAATCTGACTGCGACTATCATCTTGACTGATGGGGTGTCAGGTTGTACTCTGTGGTTTTGAGCCAGTTTTTCTATATTGTTGCATTTATTGTAATTTTTCTATTAAATTGTAACTTCAACTTGAAATCTCTCACAAGGTATTTGTATGGGGTTAATTTTTCCCACTGGTTTGCTTTCAAACCCCAAGACACCAGCACAACCAGATGACCTCCAGAGGTCCCTTCCAACCTCAACCATTCTGTGATTCTGTAAAATTAAACTAATTTAAATTCTGCTCATAAAGATTCTTCTTTTTTTAAAAAAAAAGAAAGTTTTGGATGTGTTGTCTATTCTAGACATACTCTCCCCTTCCCCAGTCTAGGTTTTTGATTGAAAAATACTTTTGTAGCTGGAAACAGCTAGATCTAGATTTTAGTGTATAATGCTGCTTTCTCAAGTCATTAAGATTGGGTACACCATATACTGGGTCTGGCAGGAATGGAATTAACTTTCTTAAAAGCAGCCCATATGCTTGGACCTAGAAGAACATCTACATGAATTGCAGGGAAAACTAGAAGCTAAAAAGGGTCCATCTAGGAAGATTACTGCTCCATTTGCTGTTGAGCAGCTCCTCAGACAGAGTGGAAGAGTGGAGGATGCCTATCCTCCTTCTGAAGGGACTTTGGTTTGCAATTACAGGAGCCAGGTAATGAATGCTCCGACCAGGAATAGGGGGTCCATGCCTCCAGCCAGTAACCTGGGTTTACTGGACTGTATGGAACTGATGGACTGCAACATCAGATCCATGAGAGTATAAGGCTTTGGTAGACAGAAGTGCACAGTGTACCTTAATACCATCAGGGTATAAGGGGACAAAAACCATCTGGATTTCTGCAGTGACAGCAAGATCCCAGCTGTTTTCTGTGTTGGAGGCTGAGGTGAGCCTAACAGGAAACGAGTGGCAAAAGCACTCCATTGTGACTGGCCCAGAGGCTCTGTGCATCCTTGGCATAAACTACCTCAGGAGATCTAAGAGGGTAACATTGGGCCTTTTGTGTAGCCATCATGGATGCAGAGAAGATTAAACAGCTACTTTGACCTCTCAGAGGATCCCTCTGTTGTGGGGTTGCTGTGTGATGAAGAATAGCAGGTACCGATTGCTACAATGACAGTGCACTGGTGGCGATATCACATGGTTCCATCCATAAGTTGTTTTCGTTCACCCTTTAATAGTCCCATATGGCCAGTGTGAAAGTCTGACTGAGGGTGGATGCTAACAGTGGACTACTGTGGTCCGAACAATGTCATGTCGCCACTGAGTGCTTCTGTAACCAGATATAATAGAAGTCCAACATAAACACGAGTCAAAGGTAGTGAACTGGTATGCCACAACTGCTATTGCTAATGCATTTTCTCAATGCCTTTGGCAGCAGAGTGCAGGCTGCCATTTGCTTTCACATGGAGGGTGTCCAATACACCTGGAATCAACTGTTCCAGGGTGGAAGCACAGTCCCATCATTTGTCATGGACTGATACAGATTGTACTGGAACAGGGAGAAGCCCCTGAACACCTGCAGTACATCAATGACATCATTATGTGGGGCAACAAAGCAGACAAAGTGTTTGAGAAAGGGAAAAGAATAATCCACATACTTCTGTAATCTGATTTTGCCATAAAACAAAGCAAAGTCAAAGACCTGCACAAGAGATCCAGTTCTTGGGAATAAAATGACAAGATGGGCATCCTCACATCCCTATGGATATGATTAAAAATATAACAGCTATGTCCCCACCTATTAACAAATGGAAACACAAGCTTTCCTAGACATTATGGGTTTCTGGAGAATGCATATTTTGGGTTGCAGTCAGCCTGTGAGCTCTCTCTATTGATTGACCTGAAATAAGAACTGTTTTGACTGGGGGCCTGAACAGTGAAAAACCTTTGAACAAATGAAACAGGAGACAGTTTTTGTTGCTGTTTTCCCCACGGACGAGTAGAGAAACGACACGAAGTCCAGGCTCAGGCATCAATGGAAGGGATTTAATGAATTCTCAGAAGACTTTTATATGTTAGTTCGCAAAGTGTATTAAGTGGCATAAGGTAATTGGTTTTTGCCATCCACCCCCTAAGGGGATTGGTCAAGTTCTAAGACACACAGAGTTCTGAGTGTTTTTCCAGTGAGAACCATAACAATTCTACCAAAACAATCCGCACCTGCAAGAAGTTTACAAAACGGTAACATTGTTTTGTCTTACTTGCATGGGAAAGACAGAACTCTCACAAAATGCTGCAGAAAGCCGGAAAATCTCTCTGCTAAGGCTTTTCAGTGTCCACAAGTTTGTATAATAGTCCTTGGGTCCATCTGTACAGGACCAGCTGAGACAAATGTGATCTATGCCGCAGCCAGAGAGCATGGCCTCACCTGGAGCCTCTAGCAGAAAGCATCCTGAAAAATTGAGATGGACCACTATGGTTTTGGAGCCAGGAATATAGAGGATGTAAGGCAACTGGAGGCCTCCCACATACCACATTTGAAGTTGATTAATACAAAGGCATGGGTAACTGAGTTATTTGTTCACTCATGCAATGAGCCATTTGACACAATCAGACAGGGATGAGAATAATTACTATGCCCACCCAGATATTGTCCACAACTGCATGCAAAGGGAAACCACCTCTTTAAGGGGATCAAATGTGAAGAGTTACTTTCAACAGTAGTTTTTGCATTGGTAAGTAGGAAAGTTTTCTATCTATACAGTCCTACAAGTTCAGTGACATTTCTTATCTCCAGATGTCATACCAATTATTATCTACTGAGTGAAGGAAGTGCCTTATTGCCAACAGTTGTTAGAGGAAATGGTTATATTTATGTGATTCCTATCCAGTATTTTGTCTCTAAGTACATTGCTTCCATTTATTACCCAGACCAGTAGACCTGCTCTTCTGAACATCAACCCACCAATAAATCTAGTTGTATGCCAAATTTTACACATGCAAGTATATTTAAAAAAACCACACAGTGCTGTAGAGCAGATTGGAAGGATTTCTGAATATGCATTGAAGTAATCAGTATGAAAATATTGTATGGAACTTTTGTGCTAGGGGAGATTTGTAGAATGCCCACAGAGGATGTACATCACATCAGAAAATGTGATGATATAGAAGAGACCTGAATAGAAATCGAATGGTAAGCATCAGAACAGCCAGTAGGGAAACAAGACCTGGTGCACACTTCTCTACACCCTGAACCACAATTCCCCATTCTGGAAAAAATCACTGAGTTGCCTGCAACAGCCAAATAGCAGCATCCATCAAACATCATGGAAAAAAGGTCTGAAACATATAAATGTAACACAAATCAACATTTCTAGCACCTAAAATATACTGATACTTTATACTTCCAACTGTATTGAAAACAATAAACTCCAAACAGCTGAACATTCAGGGAACATCTGATCACACAGACTTATGAAAGAGTGTCAAAAAAGATGAGGTCTTCCAGACGATTAAATCTGTGTGCCTGACAGAGGATGCTTACCACTTATGTCTGATAGCCATGTGAACCACTTGACCCCCAAATTTCTGCAAATAGAATAGAATATTTTAAGTTCAAAGAGACCTACAATGACCATCTAGTCCAACTGCCTGACCGCTTAGGGCTGACCAAATGTTAAAGCATGTTATTAAGGACATTGTCCAAATGCCTCTTAAATACTGATAGACATGGGGCATTGACCACCTCTCTGGTAAGCCTGTTCCTGTGTTTGACCACCCTCTTGCTAAAGAAATGCTTCCTAATGTCCAGTAAAAATCTCCTCTGATTCAGCTTTGAGCCATTCCCACACATCCTAACACTGGACCCAGGGACAAGAGAACAGCACCTCCCTCTCTACTTCCCTTCTCAGGAAGCTGCAGAGAGCCATGAGGTCATCCCTCAGCCTTCTTTTCTTCAAACTAGACAAACCCAGTGTCCTCAGCCACTCCTCATAGGACATTCCTTCCAGGCCCTTCATCAGCTTTGTTGCCCTCCTCTGGGGGCAATTCAAGGATCTTCACATCCTTTTTAATTTGTGGAGCCCAGAACTGCACACAGTATTCAAGGGGAGGACGAAGCACTGCTAAATACATAGACAATAATCACCTCTTTTGACCAGTTGGTTGTACTGTGTTTAATGCACCTCAGGATGTGTTTTGCCCTCTTGGCAGCCAGGGCTCATTGCTGACTCCAATTGAGCCTCCTGTCAACCAGTACCCCAGATTCCTTTCTGCAGGGCTGCTCTCCTCTCCCCTCCCAATCTATATTTGTGTCTCTATCCCAGGTGCAAAATACATAATTTGGTCTTGTTAAATTTCATCCCACTAATCATTGCCAAATGCTCCAGTCTATCTAGATCCTTCTGCAAGGCTCCTTGCTCCCAAAGAGAGTCATCAGCACCTCCCAGTTAGGTATCATCTGCAAATTTGCTAATGGTGCATTCAACTCCTGCATCCAGATCACTGATAAATATATTGAACAGAACTGGGCCTAGAATTGAGCCCTGAGGAACACCACTTGTGACTGGTTGCCAA
>JACSVZ010000036.1:454424-467025 GCA_014706295.1 Lycocorax pyrrhopterus obiensis | reverse complement strand
GCCGCTGTGGCCGCCGCCATTTCGGTGCTGCCCGCGGCGAGCTTTGCCTGCCTGGCCGCTTTTAGCCAGCCGCGCTGCGAGCAGAAAGGCAGGGGCGGCGGCGGCGGCTTCTCCTTTTCAGCGCCCCGCACGAAGAGAGGCGCTGAATGGTGCCGGCGCCGCGGCGGCTGCGACCGCCCGCGCAGTGGCAGCGGGGGCCACGTGGCCGGCAGTGGAAATGGCAAACGATTCCCCGATGCAGAACCTAGGCAAAATCAACTTCTCAGTGCTGCAAAATCCTGCAGAAATCTTTGATCTGGTGGAATTTGTTGGCAATGGTACTTAGGAGGAGCAGTTTTTTCCTCCTAGTTGTAGGAAGAGAAGGAAGGTGGACATGTAGAGAAAGACAACATGGCGGCACCAAGGTCAGTGGAAAGAAGAGGGGCAGGAGATGCTCCAAGGCTCAGAGTCGAGATTTTCTCTGCAAGCCGTGGTGAGGACTATGATAAAACAAACTGTCTCCCTGTAATCCATGAAGTCCAATGGGGGGATGCAGAGATCCACTCACAGCCCGTGGGAAAAGGTGCTCATGCTGGAGCAGGTGGATGCTAAAAAAGCTGTAATCCAGTGGGAGACCTGAACAGAGAGAGAGGGCTTCCTGCTTCCAGAGACAGAGGGCCCTTACTTCCAAACTAAAGCAGCTTATCCTTAAAAGACTACACCCCCATGGACTCATGACCACGCCTGCAGTTTTGGGAAGACTGTTTGCCCCACATTTACAGCAGCTTGGGGGACTGATACTCGTGAAATTAGAAACATGCTGGAGAAGTTCACAGAGAACTGTCTCCCGTGGGAAGGACCCCACGGCACAGCAGAAGAAGAGACTCCCCTCCCTAAGGGAAACTGAAGAAAGATCTCGAGTGATGAACTGGCTAAACACTCCAGGCCCTGTCTCCCTGCGCTGTCAGAGGGAAAGAGGGAGGAGATGGAGGGGAAAAAAGGTGTTTTAAAGACTATTCTATTCCTCATTATCCTACTCTGTTAATAATAATTTACTTGATACCTTTAAGTTTGAGCCTGTTTTGAACTTAGAATATTTTCTCCCAATCCTTATTCTCAACTCATGAACCCTTCGTGACAATTTTCATGGGGTATCTGGTATTTTAAACAGTGTCAAACCACGACAGTGGGCCCTTGTGTTCCATGTGGCCCCTCTCTGTGACAAGTGACCCTTGGTTCCATGAGATTCCATTGCCCCACAGGGGTCTCCAGGTTTCCATGAGGCTGCGCTGTGTCACAATGGACACCGGATTCCACAAGAGCTGGCAGTGTCCCAGTGGCACCTGTGTCCCATGAGGCCCCACTTTTCAAAGTAGAGCCTTGGTTCCATGAGATTCCATGTTGTCACAGTGGCCTGCTGAGTTCCATGAGGCTCCCCTGTCACAATGGACACTGAGTTCCACATGCCCTGGCAATATCCAAGTGGCATCTGGCTTCCATGCAGGCCCTCTGTGTTTGCAATTGACACTTGGCTCCCAAGATTGCATTGTGTCCCAGTGGTCTCCTGGGTTCCAGGAGGCCCCTCTGTGTCACAATGGAGCCTTGGTTTCTTCAGATTCCATTGTGTCACAATGGTCTCCTCTGTTCCATTGGGCCCCGCTGTGTCATAATGGATACTTGTTCCACGAGCAGTGCAGTGTCCCAGGGCACCGTTGTTCCATGACGCCTGCTGTGTTACAACTCACAGTTTGTTCCATCAGATTCCATGGAGTCACAATGGTCACATGGGTTCCATGAGGCCCGGCTGTTGTGACCATTGACACTTGGTTCATGAGATTCCATTGCCCACAATGTTCTCCTGGGTTCCAAGAGGCCCTGCTGTGTCACAATGGCCCCTGCTTCCATGAGCCATGGGCACGGTCCCAGTTGCACTTGGGTTCCATGAAGCCATGCTGTGTCACGACTGACCCTTGGTTCCATGAGATTCCGTTGCCCCACAGTGGTCCCCATGTTGCCTGAGGCTGCGCTGTTCACAGTGGACACTGAATCCATGTGCCCTGGCAGTATCCAAGTGGCACCTGGCTTCCATGAGGCCCCGCAGTATTTGAAGTTGACACTTGTTCCCCAAGATGCCAATTGCAACACAGTGGTCTCCTGGGTGCCATGAGGGCCAGCTGTGTCACAATGGAGCCTTGGGTTCCATCAGATTCCATGTGTCACAGCGGTCTCCAGCGCTCTATGAGGCCACACCGTGAAACAGTGGACATTTGCTTCCATGAGATTCCACGGTGTTACAATGGTCCCCTGGGTTCCATGAGGCCCCTCTTTGTAACAACGGAGACTTGGTTCCCCAAGGTTCCATGGCGTCACTGTGCTCTCCTGTGATTCATGAGGCTGCGCTGTGTCACAATGGACACTTGCTTCCTCGAAGGCTGGAGATGTCCCAGTGCACCGGCTTTCCAGAGGCCGCGCCTGTGTCACAATGGGGCCTTGTTCCATGAGAATCCATTGTGACACTGTGCTCTCCCAGGTCCCATGAGGCCTTGCTCCCCACAATGGCACCGTGTTTCTACTAGGCCTGGGCAATGTTTTTGTGGCCCTTGTGTTCCATGTGCCCCTCTCTGTCACAAGTGACCCTTGTTCCATGAGATTCCATTGCCCCACAGTGGTCTCCAGGTTTCCATGAGGCTGCGCTGTGGCCACAATGGACACTGGATTCCCCAAGAAGCTGGCAATGGCCCAGTGGCACCTGTGTCCCATGAGGCCCCACTTGGTCAAAGTGGAGCCTTGGTTCCATGAGATTCCATGTTGTCACAGTGGCCTGCTGAGTTCCATGAGGCTGCGCTGTGTCCCAATTGGACAATCTCGCTGCCCCGGCTCTGCCCTGCCATTGCCAGCCCTGCCCTGACCTCTGCCCCAGCCTCACCCTCTGTGCCTTGGGACACACACACATGTCCTGAGCTCATCCTCCCTCTGGGTGCTTCTCCTGCCCCCAGCACCGCCCTGGGAGGGTTCATTCCTCACAGGAGCTGCTGTGTTTGTACTGGTGGCATTTTATAGCTCTGCTTCTGCCTCTCTGTCAGTTGTGTCTCCACAGAGCTCTCCAGGGAAAAGATTCATTGAATTGTGGAATGACAGAGGTGGGAAGAGCCCCCTGAGCCCCCTTGGCCTGGGTGTGGCTGGGATGGAGTTCCCTTTGCCCAGAGCAGCCCCTGTGCTGCTGTGCTTGGCACTCGTGGCTGCAGCGGGGTTGGTCCCAGCCCAAGGCTTTGGCTGTCCCTGAGCAGGGCTGGCCCCGCATGAGGCGTCACTGCAGCCCCCCCAAACCATGGGCTGGGGGTGGGCAAGTGTTCCCGAGGGCCACAGGGAGGGGACAGCTGAAGCTGGACTGACCCAAGGGATCTCCCATTCCATGTGACGTCATGGTCAGCAATGAACTGGGGAAAGGAAGGGGGCGAGAGGGTGTCTGGATTTTCTGTATTGATACATTTGTCTTCCAAAGCAGCCACTCCATGTACTGAATTCTTGCTCCCTGTGGTTTCTTTGCTTCTGCATTTGGCCTTTGCTCTTTACTTCCCTGCCCCAACCATCAATCCCTCTTTATGGTGACCCACAGTTTTCTCAGCTTATTTTCTCCTGATGCCTGACTGGGGAGGGACAGTGACAGAGACACTTGGTTGTCACTTGATGGACAGAGAGGTTTCACCACGGTCACCCTGCCCAACCCTTCTCTTATGGGCACACCCAGAAATGTCAGGGCTCTGTCGGGTGCCCAGCCCTGAGCTGGGCTCATGCCCTGCTCACAGCCCCAGGGCTGCTCAGGGACACGAGTCCTTCCCTGGCACACTCACAGACAGTTCATTGCAGCACGGGCAGGGGCTCCCTGGGCTCTGCTGCCACTGCCAGAGCCTGGCAGGGACTCAGCCCTGCGGGTGTCACCCTGCCCTGCCCCTGCCCGAGGTGCCCACGGCCGGAGGGATGGGCACGGGGAGCTCTGTGCACAGGAGCCCATCCCAGCCCTGCATCCAGGGGGTTCCCAGGGGACGGTACTCTCTGGAAACTCCAGGAACAGCTGAAGGTGTTTGTGCTCACTGGGTTTATGTCCCCTCACACACACAGAGGATGTTCAGGGCTGTGTCTTGTCCGTGCACTGCAAACACAGACTCCTGACCCAGTCACTGGATGTCCCTCCATGGAGGGAAGAACAACCTCTGTGACCTGGGGAGAGAGGCCACTGCTGGCAGCGGTGCTGGCTTTGCCAGGGCACTGCTGGGTGCCCCACCCTGAACACTGCCACCCTTTGCTGTTCAGTGCTGCTTTCCTCTCCAGGGCGCTGCGTTGGGCACATCCTTGAGAGAAAAATTGGGAAGGAGATTGGAGCTTTCAGGCCCTGCACTGGGGAGATGCCCTTGCATGATGGAAATGCTGCTGCAGAGCCCAGCTCTGTCCCAGCAGTGCCCACGGCCTGTCCCTGCCTGCAGTCCCTGGGCAGTCACACAGCAGCACTGGGACCGAGCTGACAGAGCCCTGAGGCCTTAAACCAACGCAGGGGCTCTGCAGGGGAGTGTGGAAGGGAAGGAAGAGGAGGTTACGGAGGAGAAGCCCTGGGGCTCCCTGGCAGTGCTGTCCTGCTGGGAATCTTTTCTCCCCCAGCTCTGCCCAGAGGCACCGACCCTGCAGCGCCAGAGAAGTCAGGGAGGAAAGATGTCAGGGAAACAAGACAACACAGGGTTCTTTATTTTGTTCCAGCACACACATATTGTAGTCCAGCTCCCCGTTTATACAGTCTCTGGGTCACACTAGAAAGGCAAATACAAAATTAGAAATGGAACAGGCAAAGATTTTTGTGCAAACAAATTCACAGAAGGGTAACACCTGTGTCAGCAGCAACAAACACAGAGTGGGCATTAATGAGTCACATCATAATAGCTCTGCAAGAGAATGCCAGTTTATTGCTTCTGAAAACCACCTGTGATCATTTTCCTCAGGGCATCCCTGAGCTCCTGGTTCCTCAGGCTGTAGATGAGGGGGTTCAGGGCTGGAGGCACCACCGAGTACAGAACTGACAGTGCCAGATCCAGGGATGGGGATGAGATGGAGGGGGGCCTCAGGTGAGCAAATGTGCCAGTGCTGACAAACAGGGAGAGCACGGCCAGGTGAGGGAGGCACGTGGAAAAGGCTTTGTGCCGGCCCTGCTCAGAGGGGATCCTCAGCACGGCCCTGAAGATCTGCACATAGGAGAAAACAATGAACACAAAACAACCAAATGATAAACAAGCACTAACAGCAAGGAGCCCAAGTTCCCTGAGGTAGGATTTGGAGCAGGAGAGCTTGAGGATGTGTGGGATTTCACAGAAGAACTGGCCCAGGGCATTGCCCTGGCACAGGGGCAGGGAAAATGTATTGGCCGTGTGCATGAGAGCGTAGAGAAAGGCACTGGCCCAGGCAGCTGCTGCCATGTGGGCACAAGCTCTGCTGCCCAGGAGGGTCCCGTAGTGCAGGGGTTTGCAGATGGACACGTAGCGGTCGTAGCACATGATGGTCAGGAGGAAATACTCTGCTGAGAGGAAGAACAGAAAGAAAAAGAGCTGAGCAGCACATCCTGTGTAGGAGATGTGCCTGGTGCCCCAGAGGGAATTGTGCATGGCTTTGGGCACAGTGGTGCAGATGGAGGCCAGGTCGGTGAGGGCCAGGTTGAGCAGGAAGAAGAACATGGGGGTGTGCAGGTGCTGGCCGCAGGCTACGGCGCTGATGATGAGGCCGTTGGCCAGGAGGGCAGCCAGGGAGATGCCCAGGAAGAGGCAGAAGTGCAGGAGCTGCAGCTGCCGCGTGTCTGCCAATGCCAGCAGGAGGAAGTGGCTGATGGAGCTGCTGTTGGACATTTCTTCACTCTGGGCATTGTGGACTGTTGAAAGAAGGCATTGACAAGCTGGGACAGATTCCCCTGAGTCAATCCTATGCTATTTTCCCAGGAATTCCCTCAAAACTACTTCTCCTCCTGTGAGAGAACTTGGCTAAAGCTTTTATATTTTTGAGCTCGGGTTTGTGCTCCTGCCTCATCTTCAGCACTGCTCTCAGCCTGAACACTGGGGGCCCAGAGGGAAAACAGGGCTCCCAGTGCCCCAGTGCAGTCGGACCTGCTGGTCCCCACACAGGTGCCCTTTGCTCATTGCACCTCCTCTATTTCCGGTGATTGTACTTAAAATGTGCTTAAAAAATAAAGTGACTTTTTGAAGGCTCCAGTTTCAAAACCATTTCTCTAAACCCTTCTCCCTTTCCCTGTGCAGCTACGGTTGCTCTGGCTCTCTGCTGCCTGGAGTTGTGCCTCCTGGGAGCTGTTTCTCTGTACCCAAGGCTTGTCCCTGCCAGTGCTGCCAGAGCCCAGCCCAGCCCTGGGGGCTCAGCTCTGCCCTGCAGAGCCCTCCCAGCACAGGGCACTGCCCAGGGGCATCTCCCTGGCAGCAGGGCCTGAAGGGCAGCTCAGACAAAGGGAGATGCTGCAAGCCAAGGTGCTGCTGGTGCTGTCTGCAGGCAGAGGAGTGTGAGGAGGCACTTTCTGAGGCAGATCTGAGGCAGAGCTGCTGATCCCCAGTGTGGCAGTGCAGGAGTCTCAGTGGCACAGACAAACCTGAGAGCCCCTTCCCTTCCCTTGATGAGAAAGCTGAGAGCAGCCCTGGCCATGCAGCACCATCTCCACAGCAGGAGGAATCTGCCCTGATGGGGGTCGCTCCTTCCACCTCCAACTTCTCCCCACGGCCCATGGGAGCTGCCAGGCAGGCTGAGAGCTGCCCCTGGCAGGTGGCACATCCCCTGGCCTGGCAAAGAGCCCTCAGGGCCGCAGGAGCTGCTCTGCAGGACAGCCCTGGGCACCCCTGGCTGCTCCCCTACCTTCACAGCCTGCAGCCGGCCCTGGCAGCAGGAGCCGTCCTGCCCTGTCCCTCTGACGGTGCCCAGGGCAGCCCCGCTCTGCAGCACATCCTCCCCCAAGCCAGCAACGGCAGCAGAGCCATCCTTACAGCCATGGCAGTCGTGTCATGGGGCAGCTCTAGAAGCTCCCTGCAGCCAGAGACTCACTGTGTTGCAACGCTGGGAAGGTTTCTCCATGAATGAGCTCAGAGTTGTCCTTCCAGCTGCTTTAGCCAGCTCTCTGCTCACTCCTCCCAGGGACCTGCAGGCAGTTGCCCTCAGCCCTGCTGGGCTGGCAGAGGAGCTGCTCCTCAGCAGAGCTGCCTCTTTGAAGCTCTTGTTGGTTGCCAAGAGCTTGAGAGGTCCCTCTGTGCCAGGAGCCGGCCCAGCTCAGCAGCACAGCAGCAGCACAAGGACTTTAATGACCCTCTCGGGGCTCTGGTGTTGTTCACATCAGACTCAGTCCCTCAGAGGGTCTTCAAAAAACTTCTCAAGACTCAAAGTCAGATTCAAAGTCCAAAGTTTCTTTAACTTTTAATGGGTCCCAGTGAGGGACACGACTCACGGGAAAGTGTCCCCAGGTTCCAGTCAGAGCAGAACTCTGGAGGCAGTGATGGCAGGTGGGGACAAGCAAGGGAAAGGTGTCTGTGGTGCTGAGCAAAGCTGGATGTGTTCCATGAATGCAAAGGGCCAAGGCCTGAGCCCCAGCCCCTGGCAAGGCAGATCCTGTCCCTCCCTCCTGGCTCAGGGCTCTTCCCGGGGCACTGGGATGTGGGGATGTGCAGTGCCAAGGGCAGCACCATGGGGCGGCCCCTGCCAGGCTGCTGAGCAGGGACAAGGAGGCCCTGAGGCCCCAGGGCTGCAAGGGTCACTTGTCCCCTCCTGGCCTCAGGGCAGGGACAGCAGCCGTGGCCAAAGGGCTGCACAAGTTGGCTCTGTCAGGGCCTTGCAGCTGCTGCCCATCCCTCTGCCCTCTGCAGCCCAGGCTGTCCCACGGTGTCCCTGCCCTGCGCCTCTGTCCCTGCAGGCTGTCCTCATCCCCCCGGCTGCCCCACCTCGCTGGCCCCTTCCTTTGCTGACAGCTCTGCGTCCTGCCTGCCTCTGCCTGGGCACACAAAGCCTTGGGCTGCTCCAGACTCCTTCTGGGGGACGTGTTGCACCACAGCCCTGCCTGGGAGGGAAATTCCTTTCTCCTGGTGTCCACTCTGGACCTCCAGCTGCTCTTGGCATTAATTTTTTCTTTCTCTGGCTGTTTTTACTATGCCAAAAGGATCCACCATCTCTGAAACCTCCCTTCAGTCCCTCCCAGGGCTCTCCTCTGCTGTCCTCAGTCTCCACTCCACTGAGCACAGAGCTCCTCTGTCCCTATATAGTGGTCAGTGCTCGAGGCCAAGAGCGCCCGGACAAGAGGGACGGTTCTTTTCCACAGGAAGGAAACCACAGAAGCCCAGTATTGAAAGATGAAAGGCGGTCACCAGAGGCCAGGGCCAGCCAGACCTGTTTGTCTTGGCAGCTTTTGTCTGGGAGCAATCCTTGGATAGACGGAATTTTGGAGGCCAAATTCCAGTTTTGGCCACCAGATTCCCAATTTTGGCTATGGGCCCCTGGAGGAGAAGGACAGTTCTGTGCCATAGGAAGGAAAGCACAGAGCCCCAGCGCTCCAGGGGCAGATGAGGAGCAGCTCTCGCCATGCCAAGGTCAGCCGGAGCTGTCAGGCGGCCCCAGGAGCCCAAGGCAGCCAGAGCTGTTCCATGTTCCCTTGGTTCCGTGGGGCCCTGCAGTGTCACAAAGGCCCCTCGGTTCTTTGGGGCCCAGCAGTGCCACCGTGGCCCCTTGGTTCCATGGAACGCCCCAGGGTCACCATGGTCCCCTTGGTGCCACCAGCCCTGCAGTGTCACAATGGCCCCTGGGCTCCACGAGGCCACGCAGGGTCACAGTGGTCTCCAGAGGAAGGGCAGCACCGAGCCCCAGGGTTTCAGGGGCAGATGAGACACAGCCAGCAGAGGCCAAGGCCAGCCAGATCTGTCTGTCCTGGCAGGTTTGTCTGGGAGCAACCCTTCGGATATTGGGAATTTTGAATGTGTGTCGCTGTTTGATGCTGGTTAAGTGCCAAGCACCCATGAAAAAACTATTCACTTTTTTTCCTCTGCTATAGCTGAGCAGAGGGGGAAAAACACTTCAAGGCAAAACGGGTTCTAAAATTAAACAGTATAAAGAAGATTTATTATTAACTGAATTAAAAGTAAAAAGGATAATGAGAACCAAAGCAAACTTTCAGAACACCTTTCCTTCCCAGTCCCTCCCTCTTTCTACCAACCACGCAAGGAAACAAAAAAGGTTTTTGTCAGTATTTCAATTCTTAAGAGTCTTTCTTTAAGTTTAAGGAAAAGAGTTTCTTCTGGTGTGCCGTGGGATCCTTCCCACAGGAGATAGTTCTCTGCGAACTTTCTAGCGTGGTTTTAACTTCCACAAGCAGCAGTCCCGCCCAAACCTGCTGCAATGTGAATCCCTCCCACGGGTCAAGCAGTCTTCCCACAACTGCCAGCGTGGGTCATTTTAGTTCATGGGGTTTAGTCTTTTAAGGATGAGCTGTTCTAGTTTGGAAGCGAAGGCTCTCTTCCTCGATCTCTAAAAGCAAGGGTCATCTCTCTCTGAGTTCCTCACTAGATTAGAGCTTTTCAGCATCCTCACGCTCCAGTGTGAGCACCCTCTTCACGGGCTGCATGTGGATCTCTGCACTCCCCCATGCACCTCATGAATTACAGGGAAAGAGTTTGTTGTATTATAGTCCTCACCACGGCTCGCAGGAGAATCTCAGCTCCGACGCTTGGAGCACCTCCTCCCTCTCCCTTCCCCCACCGCCCTCGGTGCCGCCATGTTGGTTCTCCTCGCGTGTCCTCACTTTTCTTTTTCTCTGACTTGAAGAAAGTTGGTGTCTGTAAGTTGCAGTTGAGAGGTTGATCTTGTCCGGGCTCCACATCAGGGAATTACTGCCATATCTGTCTCTGCTGGCCACATGTGGTCCTTGCCAGCACCACACGGGTGGCTCCGGCCTCAGGAGGGCCCCAGCTGGGTGGTCCCAGCCTCAGGAAGACCCCGGCCGCGTGGGCCCTGGTGGCCCCTGCTGGGATGGGCCCAGCAGCCACCTCACCACCCCTTGAGAGAAGAAAAAAGAATCTCGTGGAACCAAGGCTCCATTGTGACAAAGCAGGGCCTCATGGAACGCAGGAGAACATTGTGACGCAATGGAATCTCATGGAACCAAGTGTCCATCGTGAGACAGCTGGGCCTCATTGAACCCAGGTGCTACTGGGACCTTGCCAGGGCTTGTGGAACCCAGTGTCCAGTGTGACACAGCAGGGCCTCATGGAACCCAGGAGACCATTGTGGAGCAATGGACTACCGTGGTAGCAAGTGTCAATTGTAAACACAGTGGTGGCACACGGAACACAGGTTCCACTTGGACACTGCCACTGTTCCTGGATTCCAGTGTCCATTGTTACAAAGTGCAGCCTCATGGATCCCAGGAGACCATTGTGACACAATGGAATTTTATGGAACCAAGTTTTGGATGTGTCACAGTGGAGCCTGATGGATCCTAGGAGACCTTTGTGTTGCAATGGCATCTCATGGAACCGAGTGTCGATTGTGACACAGTGGAGTCTCATGAAACCCAGGTGCCACCGTGACATTTCCATGGCTGGTGGAAGCAAGGGGCCCTTGTGACACAGTGGGGCCTCATGGAACCCAGGAGACCATTGTGACACAATGGAATCTCATGGAACCAAGTGTCCCTTGTGATGCAGAGGGGCCACATGGAACCCAGGAGACCAAAGTGAGGTCCTGGAACCTCATGGAACCAAGGCTCCAGTCTGACACAGCGGGGCCTCATGGAACCAAGAGACCATAGTTAGGTGTCAGAAACTTATGGTCCCAAGGCTCAAATGTGTCACAGCGGGGCCTCACCGAATCCAGGAGACCGTTTTGAGGCCATGGAATCTCTTGGAACAAAGGCTCTAATTTGACGCAGTGGGACCTCATTGGGCCCAGGAGACCATTGTGAGGTTATGGATCATCATGGAACCGAGTCTCTAATGTGAAACAGAGGGGCCTCATGAAATCCACCAACAATGAGGTGATGGATCCTCATGGAACCAAAACTCCCAGTGTGACACAGGAGGTCCTCGTGGAACATAGGAGACCCTTGTGAAGCTATGGAATCTTATGGAACCAAGGCTCTAATGTGACAAAGCAGGGCCTCATGGAACCCAGGAGACCACAGTGAGGTTATGGGAAACTCGTGGTAGCAAGGCTCCAGTGTGTCACAGCAGGGCCTCATGGGGCCCAGGCAACCTCAAGGAGGTTATGGAACCTCATGAAGCTGAGGCTGAAATTTGAAACAGTGGCTACTCATGGAATGCAGGAGACTACTGTGAGGTGTTGGAACCTCATGGAACCAAGGCTGCAGTGTGTCACAGTGGGGCCTCATGGAACACAGGAGACCACATTGACGCTATGGAATCTCAAGGAATCAAAATGGTAAAGTGACACATGGGGGGCCTTATGGAACCCAAAACCATAGTGAGGGTATGGAACTGCATGGAACCAAGGCTCTAAACGGACACAGCGGGCGCTCATGGAACCCAGGAACCATAGTGAGGCCATGAAATCTCTTGGAACAAAGGCTCTAATGTGACACAGCACGGCCACTTGGAACCCAGGAGAGCATTGTGATGTTCTGGAACCCAATGGAACCAGGGCTGTAATGTGACTCAGAGAATCCTCACTAAACCAAAGATACCATAGTGAGGCTATGGAACCTCATGGAACCAAGGCTCTGATATGACACAGCGTGATCTCATAGAACCCAAGAGGCCATAGTGAGGTATTTGAACCTAATGGAACCAAGGCTTCAGTGTGACAGAGCGGGGACTGATTCCACACAGGAGTCCATTGTGACTCTATGGAATCTCATGGAACCAAGGCTCCATTGTGACAAAGCAGGGCCTCATGGAGCACAGGAGACAACTGTGACGCAATGGAATCTCATGGAACCAAGTGTCGGTCATGAGACAGCTGGGCCTCATTGAACCCAGGTGCTCCTGGGACCTTGCCAGGGTTCATGGAACCCAGTCTCCAGCGTGACAAAGTGGGGCCTCATGGAACCCAGGAGACCTTGTGATGCCATGGAATCTCATGAAACCAAGTGTCACTTGTGACAAAGCAAGGCCTCATGGAACCCAGGAGACTGTTGTGAAAGAATGGACTATCATGGAAGCAAGTTTCAATTGTAAACACAGCGGGGCCACATGGAACCCAGGACACCATTGTGATGCAATGGAATCTCATGGAACCAAGTGTCCCTTGTGACGCAGAAGGGCCACATGAAACCCAAGAGACCAAAGTGAGGTTATGGAACCTCATGGAACCCAGGCTCCAGTCTGACACAGTGAGGCCTCACTGAATCCAGGAGGCCATTTTAAGGCCATGGAATATCTTGGACCCAAGGCTCTAATGTGACACAGCGGGGCCTCATGGGGCACAGGTGACCACAAGGAGGATATGGAACCTCATGAATCCGAGGCTGAAATGTGAAACAGTGGCTCCTCATTAAATGCAGGAGACTGTTGTGAGCTTACGGTTCCCAATGGAACCAAGGCTCAAATGGACACAGAGGAGCCTTAGGAACCAAGAGACCATAGTGAGGTTTTGGAAC
>JACSVZ010000036.1:360679-449453 GCA_014706295.1 Lycocorax pyrrhopterus obiensis | reverse complement strand
CCGATTTCACCATCGCGGCCGACAACCGGACCTTCCCGGCCACGCTCGGCCAGCGCGGCCACCAGGCCACGGCCGCGGTCGCCGTCAACCGGACGGGCAGCGCGCGGCTGCTTTGCGCCGTCCGCGTGCGCGGCGCGGAGAGGCGGGCGAACGCCTCCATCCACATCTACCGTGAGTGACCGCGGGGTGACCGCGGGGTGACCACGGAGTGACCGCGGGGTGACCGCGCCGGGGACGGGCGGCGCCGCGGCCTCACCAACCCCGTTGTCCCCGCAGACGTCCCCGCGCCGCTGCTGAACGTCAGCAGCACCACTCCGGCCGCGGGCACGGTGGTCAGCGGGCGCTGCGCGCTGCCGTCGGACGCCAGCAAGGACATCCAGCTGCAGGTGCTGGCCGGCGGCCGCGTCCTGCGGGAGTGGGGACAGTCCCCGATGGCCTTCAGTGTGCCCGTGGGCGTGGAGGACGCGGAGCTGAGCTGCAAGGCCGAGCTGGTGGGCCTGGTCAAGAGGAGCTCGATCCGGATCATTGTCCACAGTGAGTGCCGTGTCCTTATCCCGGATTTTCCATGTCCTTATCCCGGTTTCTCCATGTCCTTATCCCGGTTTCTCCTCAGCCCTATCTTGGTTTTTCCTCGCTGTTATCCCAGTTTTTCCTTGTCATCATCCCGGTTTTTCCTTGTCCTCATCCCGGTTTTTCCTCGCCCTCATCCCGGTTTTTCCTCGCCCTCATCCCGGTTTTTCCTCGCTGTTATCCCGGTTTTCCCTCGCCCTCATCCCGGTTTTTCCCGCAGCCAAGCTGCAGCTGGACAGCGAGGGCTGCCCCGGGCAGCAGAACTGGACAGAGGGCCAGGAAGGGATCCTGAAGTGCAAAGCGAAGGGAAAACCCGAGCCGAAGGTGGAATGTTCCAAGGACGGCGATTCCATCACCGCCGGAATTCCGTACCCCGCCGACCGCGCCCGCGCCGGCACCTACCGGTGCCGGGCCACCAACGCGCTGGGGACGGCCGAGCGCAACGTCACCATCTGGGTCCAGTGTATGTGACAGGGTCCTGGGGGTCCTGGGAGGTCTGGGGGGTATTTGGGGTTCTGGGGGTCTTTGGGAGACTGGGAATCCTGGGTGGTCTTGGGGGTCTTTGGGATATTTGGGCTCCAGGGGGTCTTGGGGATATTAAGGGTCCTGGGTGGTCTCGGGGGTCCTGGGGGTCTTGGGGATGTTTGGGGTTCCTGGGGGTCTTTGGGATGTTTGGGGCTCCTGGGGGTTATTTGGGGTTCTGGGGGTCTTTGGGATATTTGGGGTCCTGGGGGTCCTGGAGCTCTCAGGTGACCCCGTCCCCACTGACCCCACCCCACCCCATTTTTCCCGCAGATGACGACCCCATCCCGCTGCTCCCGGTGCTCCTGGGCGTGCTGCTCCCGGTGCTCGTTCTCCTCGGCCTGGCCGGGCTCTACGTCCTCCACCACCACCACACCAAGATCGGGGAATATTGGCTCTGGAGGCGGCAGCCGGTGCTGGACATGAGGCCCCTGCGGCCACCGGGCAGCTCCAAGGCCGCGGCCACCTCCAACGGATCCGGTCCGAAGGCCCCGTAGCCGGACACAGGGCAGCGGAGGGGCTGGCGAGCGTCCGGCACGGCCAGCGCGGCCACCGGCTCCTTCCCGAGGGGACGACGGCACCGCGGACTGGCCGGAGCCGCCGGGATGGACGCTACTGGGAGGTGGCGGCGCCCGGACTGGGCTGGACTGGGCTGGCACTGGGAAGCCGGGGTGGTGAGATCCCGCCAGGATCGCTGCGGGCTTTGTCCCCCGAGCTGACTTTGGGGTGGCCGTGGTGGCACCGGGGGTCCGGCCGCTCCGGGGTTGAATCCCGGGATTTCGGTGCTGGCGGGAGGACGAGGAGCCGGAGTGCGGGGGCAGAGAGGCGGGACAAGGGTGACACGTGCCACCAATAAACGCTGCAGGTGACATCCCTTGGGAATGGGGCACTGGAATTCCGGGACCGGCGCTGGGAGGGGGTGGGGGGTGACCGGGCTGTCCCCTGTCCCTCATCCCGTGTCCTGTGCCAGGGGCAGATCCAGGGGCGGCATCCCAGGGGATTGTCCCCACATTGTCCCACCTGCTTCCCGACCCGGCTGGGGACATTCCCGCTGTCCCCACATTGTCCCACCTGCATCCCGGCCCTGTTGGGGACATTCCCGGTGTCCCCACATTGTCCCACCTGCATCCCGACCCGGCTGGGGACATTCCCGCTGTCCCCACATTGTCCCACCTGCATCCCGGCCCTGTTGGGGACATTCCCGGTGTCCCCAGACCATCCCGGCCCTGTTGGGGACATTCCCGGTGTCCCCACATTGTCCCACCTGCATCCCGGCCCTGTTGGGGACATTCCCGGTGTCCCCAGACCGTCCCGACCCACCCGGGGACATTCCCGGTGTCGCAGCTCCCGCCACCCGTGTCCCCCCCCGCGCCGCTCCAGGTGGTCCCGTCTGTCGCTGTCGCTTCTCCCCCGCGCGCCCCGGAGCCGCCCACGCGGGGAGGGGTTTGGGGGGGAGTTCGGGGAGGAGTTTTTTTGGGGGGAGGGGGGGGTTCGTGAAGCGCCGAGCACCGGGCGGGGGTGGGGGGGATCGGGCGGGGGGGGTCGGCGTGGGCGGGGGGAGGAGCGGCCCCGCGGGAGCGGCGGCGCGCGCGGCAGCGGAGGAGCTGCCTTCGGCCTCGGCCACCTCTTCCTCCTCTTCCCCATCCTCCTCCTCCTCCTCCGCTTCATCCCCATCCTCCTCTTCTCCCTTCCCCATCCTCCTCCTCTTTCCCCCGTCCTCCTCCTCCGCTTCATCCCCCTCCCCATCCTCTTCCTCTTCCTCCCCATCCCCGTCCCCATCCTCATCCTCTTCTTCCTCCCCTCCCTCCTCGTCTCCATCCCCCCTCCTCATTCCTCCTCTTCCTCCCCCCTTCCCCCCTCCCTCCTCGCCGTCTCCATCCTCCTCCGCTCCATCCCCGTCCCCATCCTCCTCTTCCTCCCTCCCTCCTTCGCTCCATCCTCCTCCTCTTCTTCCTCCCCCTCCTCCTCCTCCTCCTCCTCCTCCTCCCCCGATGGGACCCCCCGGCCCCGCCACGCGGCTTTTGCCCCCCCTCGTTCTGGCGCTCGCAGGTAAAAGGGGAGGGGGCTCCAGGGAGGGGTTTTTTTTGGGGGGGGGGTCGTCGAGGGGTTTTTTTTGGGGGGGTCCCTCCAGAATGGGGAGGGGGCGTCTCTGAGGATCCCAAAAAACAGCGACCGTTAATTGAGGGGGGAGAGGGGGGATTCCCCTGGAGATCCCAAAATCAGCAAGGACCCCCTTAATTGGGGGTGGGGGGGCACGCGACGCTGGGGACCCCCGGGATGGGGGGGGCGGGGGCAGTGGGAAGGGGGGGACCCGCCGAGACCCCCCCCCCAAAACATCAGAGACCCTTCAGTGTTTGCGGGGGGGGGGGCAGACGGGGACCCCCAACCCAATACCGGGGACCCTTAAAACTGGGGGGGGGGTGGGGCACACGCAGGGACCCCCAAGACCCCAAAATCACAGCGACCTTTAGGACTGGGGGGGGCTGGGGACACACAGAGACCCCCAGGGACCCCCAACCCAATATGGGGACCCTCAATACTATGAGGGGGGTCACACAGAGACCCCCCAGCACCCCAAAACCACGGGGACCTTTAGGGCTGCGGGTGTTGGGGACACATGGGGGGGACCCCCAGGACCCCGGCAGTGTTGGGGGGGTCTCAGCCCAGGCTCACCAGGGTCCGCCCCCCCCCCAGCCGGAATCGGGGGGGTGCCGGTGCCCAGCCGGGGGGGCTGCCCGTGGTGGGGGTCTCGCAGGGGTCGCCCGGGGCACCTTCACGGTGGTGGCGTGGCCGCGGGTGGCCGTGGTGGCCTTCGGGGGCTCGGTGGCCGTCAACTGCAGCCGCAGCGCCTGCCCGGGGGGCAACGCCACGCTGGGGCTCGAGAGCCCCGTGCCCGCCGCCCCCGGGGCCGGGGGGCTCCGCTGGCAAAGCTTCCGCCTCCAAAACGTGTCCCAGTGGAACCCCGGGCCCGTCACCTGCTCCGGCCGCTGCGGCGACACCGAAGCCAACGCCAGCGCCGGCGTCCTCGTCTACCGTGAGTGCCGGGGGCGGCGCGGGGGGCACCGAGGGGACACCGCGGGTGACATTGTGGTGGTGGTGGTGGCACCCGCCTGGTCCGCAGAGCTGCCGGAGCGGGTGGCGCTGGAGCCGGTGCCGGCGGTGGCGGTCGGGGACAGCCGGAACCTGACGTGCCACGTGCTGGAGGTGGCACCGCTGAGGAACCTGACGGTGACGCTGCGGCGCGGCGCCGAAACGCTGCGGACCGAGAGGTTCGGTGACACCGAGGGCAGCGCCAGCGTGGCCGTGAGTCACCTGCTGACCGTCACCCGCGGCGACCACGGGCAGGACGTCACCTGCCACGCCGAGCTGTCGCTGCGGCCCCACGGGCCCCTCTTCGCCCGTGCCGCTGTCCCCATCACGCTCTCGGTGTTCGGTGAGTGGCGGCGGCGACGGCAGCGTCGCGGTGTCCTTGTCCCCATCCGCGGCGACCTCCTTGTCACCCTCCCGGTGACGCCGGGTCCCCACGGTCGTCACGGTCCTGGTGAGGGTCTGGCCTTCGGGATGCTGTGCCTGGCTCTGGGGACGTGTCACAGCCCCGGTGACGGCACTGTCCCGGTGTCCCCACCGAGGCCTGGTGAGGGTCTGACCACTGGGATCCCCTCCCTGGCCCTGGGCCGTGTCCCCTCCCGGTGACACCGGGCTGTCCCCGCAGCTCTCCCGGAGCCTCCCCAGCTCCAGGCCCCGGCCGCCCTCGAGGCCGGCACCGCCGCCACCGCCAGCTGCCGGATCGCCGGCGCCTTCCCGGCCGGCGACATCCGTGTCACCGCCGCCCTGGACCAGGAGCCGCTGAACGTCACCGTGGCGGTGGCCGGGGACACGGTGACGGCCACCACGGCGCTGTCGCCGCTCACGCCGGGCCCGCGGGAGCTGAGCTGCACGGCCGCCGTGGCCTCGGTGGCACGGACGGCGCGGAGGCAGCTCCACGTTTACCGTAAGGCACCGGGAGGAGGCGGGGATGGCAGGGGGACCTCGGGGTCCCCAAATCCGCTGGGATCCATGGAACCTTCCCGCAGGATTCCCGGCGCCCGCCCTGGAGCTCAGCCCGGCCTCGGCGCCGGCGGGCAGCGAGGTGACCGTGACGTGCCACGCCGGTGCCACCGAGCCGCCCACGGTGCGGCTGCAGCTCCGCGATGCCGACGGCGGCGTCCTGGCCGAGGGGCCGCAGCCCCGGCTGGACCTCAGGGTGGTGGCCCGGCGCGACGACGACGGCCGCGAGTTCCGGTGCCGGGCCAGCCTGGCCGTCGGTGACACCGTGGTGACAAAGGACGCGGACGCGCGGCTCGCGGTGCTCTGTGAGTGTCGCGCCATCCTGGCACCGGGCCGTGTCCCCTCCCGGTGACACCGCGTCTCCACCGCCACCCTCCGCCCGCCCGCTCCGCGCCGCCGCTCCCCGCATTCCCAACCTCCCTTTTGTTTATCCCCAGATCTTCCCGAAATCCCGGCCAGCGGCTGCCCCGGCAACCGCACGTGGGTGCGGGGCACGCGGGAAGCGCTGTCCTGCCTCGCCACCGGCAACCCCGCGCCCACCGTGCTGTGCGGCCGCCACGGTGTCGCCGTGGCCACCGGCGAGCCCGAGCCGGTCACCCGCGCCCGCGCCGGCACCTACGTGTGCAACGCCACCAACGCGCTGGGGACGCGCAGCCGGCGCGTCACCGTCCGCGTGGAGTGTGAGTGGCACCGGGGACGCCACCGGGGTGCTGGCGGGGCCCCTCGGTGGCCGCGGCGGTGACCGGGTCCTCTCTGTGTCCCCCTCCCTCAAGATGAGCCCACGCTGTCCGAGTCGGGGTGTCCGGCCCGCCGGGTGTGGGTGGAGGGACAGCGGCGGGAGCTGGAGTGTCGCGCCGACGGGGACCCCCCGCCCAGCACGCGCTGTGCCCGTGACGGTGGCGCCCGTGACGGTGGCAGCCACCACGGCGCGGTCCCTCGTGGCCGGGGCGGCCGCGTGGTCACTCGGGCTGATGGCGGCCGCTACGTGTGCAGGGCCACCAACCGGCACGGGGTGGCCGTGAGGAGCGTCCTCGTCACCGTGGAGTGTGAGTGGCGGGAGGGGACACCGGGGTGGCACCGGGGTGCGGCACGGACCGGGGTCTGGGGGTGGCGGGGAGGGGACGGGGTGGAGCTGGCGCTGCTCCCTCAGCCGGAGCCACCCCAGGCGGGGCCCGGCTGTGCTCGGACCGACCCCAGCGGTGCCCGGGGGGCTCGGGGGGGTTCCCGGTTGATCCCGGGGGTCACCCGGGACCCTCACCCTCACCCCCCCTTCCCCGCCGCCTCCCGCCGCTCCCAGACCAGCCGAGCATCGGCGAGCGCGGCTGCCCCGAGCGGCGGCTGTGGCTGGAGGGGACCCCGGCCGAGCTGGGCTGCGCCGCCACCGGGAACCCCCCGCCCCGCGTCACCTGCGCCAAGCTGGGCGACAGCCGCGACATCGCCACGGCCACCCCCAACGCCACCCGCGCCGAGCTGGGCGACGGCCAGGACCCCCTCCAGGCCACCGCCAATGTCACCCGCGGCCACGCGGGCACCTACCAGTGCCGGGCCACCAACGCGCACGGCTCCGCCGTCCGCAACGTCACCGTCGCCGTCGAGTGTGAGTGCGGGGAGTGATTTTTGGGGGGGAAAAAAAAAGAGGGGGGTCTGGGTCAATTTTAAGCACCGGCCGCTGTCACCCCGGCGCAGACGGCCCCGCCGGTGTCACCGTGCGCGCGCTGCCCTCCGCTAACGTCACCCGCGGCAGCGGCTTCACCGTGGACTGCGGCGCCGAGGCCGTGCCCGCGCCCACCTACACCTGGGCGCTGCCCCCCGCCCCCAACCTGCGCCTGGCCGCCGACAACCGCTCGGTCACCGTCACCAGGGCCACCACGGCCAACCGGGGCGTCTACACCTGCACGGCGAGCAACCGGCACGGCCGGCGAGCCGGCAGCGTCGTGGTGCGGGTGGACGGTGAGATGGGGACGGAAGGGAGGGCACCGGGGGGGGGACGCGGTGACCGGCGGTGGGTGACACCGGCGCCTCCCGCCCCGCAGAGAGCTGGCTGGCCGTGCTGGTGGCACTGGGGGCGCTGGGCGCTGTCACCGCGCTGGGGCTGGCGGTGGCCGGGGGCTACTACCTGAAAACCACGGCGTGCAAGAAGGGCGAGTACAACGTGCGCGACGCCGAGGGCTCCTCAGAGGCCGCCTGCCTGCACCGGCACCGCGACAACCACGGCGACATCTTCGGCATCCAGCTCACCCAGCCCTAAACCCCTCCCTGCTGGGGACACCCCAAAACCCCGCTCCCGGGGGGGGATTTGGGGGTTTTGGGGTGCGAAGATGCCAGGGATTCCTTCAAAGCTGCACCGGCTTTTGGGATCCAGCCCTAACCGGGACCATCCCCAGCCCCGAGGGGTTTGGGGGACCCCAAAGACCCCCCCCCCCGCCCCATCGCCGGGGTTTTTGGGAGGATTTTGGAGGGTACACCATCCAGGACAACGAGGGTTCGTTGCTCCGAGGCCGCTTGTTGGCCGGGTGGGGAGGGGGTTTGGGGGTCCGCATAGACCCCTCCCCCTCCTCAGTCCCGAAGGGATTTTGGGGGGATTTGAAGGATTTGGGAGCTGCAACTCAGGGTTGGGTGCTCCGGGGGGGCCGCGGGGGCCGGGCCGGCTCTTCCCGGGGGGATGAAGAGACACCCAATAAACGATCCCGTTTTGATGGGAGGCCACCACCCCTCTGTCCCCGAGCCTGTCCCCTTGTCCCCCCATCCCGTGCCCAGGGACCCCCAGCCCAGTCACCACCTTGTCCCACAAGGGGCCCCCACCCTGGCCACCACCACCTTGTCCCCAAGCCCCATCCCTTGTCCCCAGCCCTCCCATCCTCGTCCCTGCTGCGGCCACCGGCGATGTCATCGATCCCCCCCCCCCCCGATGTCACACCCGTCCCCGGTGACACCGCGACACCGACCTGCCGTGGACACCAGGACATTTAATTGCTCCCAAGGGACCCCGCCACCCTCCACTCGTTGTCACCGCTGCCACCAGCGTCACCCTGCCGCTGTCGCGCCCTCGCTGTCACCTCCTGCCCCCGCCGGCCGCGTGGGACACCGGGGGCACCGGGGACATTGCGGTGTCCGGCTCTTCCCGGGGATGTTCCAGCACCGCCGGCACCGCACGCGGTACTTCCTGTACCTGGAGGAAGCCTTGGGGTGACCCCGCGGACCCGGAGGGGGTCCCCGAGGTGTCACCGGGGTGTCCCTGCCCCTCACCTGATGCCGCACGCGTTGCACAGGACGGTGCCGTCCTCGGCCGTGCGCCACATCGGGGTCCGGCGGGTCTTGCAGGACGCGCAGCGCTTGCGCCCTGCGGGGGGACCCCAAACCCCGGCGGTGTTGGGGTGACAAAGTGGGGGGACACCCCCAGGACCCCCTCCCATCCTCCCCCGACCCCAATCTTACCCTTGGGGACGGGAGCGTCCTCGTCGGAGCTGCCGCTGCCCCGGCTCCAGGTGGGAATCCTGGGGAGACGGGGGGGTCAGGGGAGGGCACGGGGACAGCCCTGGAGGCCCCCCCGGAATGGGGAATCCCCCCTGGAATGGGGAATCCATCCCCCCCCGAATGGGGAATCCCCCCCTCGGGGGTCTTTGCTGGGAGTGGGGAAGGGGACGTGGGACAGGAAGAGACAGAAGGACGGGGCAGGGGAAGGTCTGCGGGACCCCAAAAGCGCACCCGGACAGACGGACGGAGCCCCCCGGTGTCCCGGACAGACGGACGGAGCCCCCCCGGGCCGGTACCTGTGGGCGCGGGCGGTGACGAGCAGGCGACAGTCGCCGCTGTCACCTCTGGGGAGCGCCAGGCGCATCCGGAGCGTCACCCCCCGGAACGAGGGGTCCCGGGGGTCGGCCCCGCGCTGCGGCCGCGCCGGTTTGCGCCGCCGCCCGCTCCCGGTGCCGCTCCCCGTGCCGGTGCCGGTCCCGGTGCTCGTCCCGTTGTCGCTGCCGGTGCCACCGGCCAAGAGCTGGCACTGGAGGTTGATGAGGCTGAGGGCGTCGAGGCTCCCGGGGGGCACCGCGGAGACCCCCGGGTGCTCCGGGAGGGCGGAGGGAGGCACCGGCAGCGGTCCCGGGGGGCTCAGCAGCAGCACGGCCTCCTGCAGGAAACCGAGACTCTCCCCCGGGACACTCGGGGGGCTCCGGGGCCGCGGGGGGGGGGCTCCGGGAGCCCCGTCCTGAGCGGGGGCAGCGTTAGGGCACGGAGCGGGCAGGTGGGGACACCCCCGGGATGAGCCACCGCCGGCCCCGGTGCTCCCGGTTCCTCCCCGATAGGACCAGCCCCGGTTCTTTGCCCCGGTGTCCTCGGTTCCCCCCAAGCCGGAACACTCGCGGTCCTTTCCCCCGCTTCCCCGGGCAGTCCCGGTACCCCCGAATCCCCCCCGGCCCGTCCGTCCCCATCCCCGGGACCCCCGAATCCCCCCCGATTCCCCCATCTCGACCCCCGGGACCCCGATTTCCTGATTTCCTCCCCCCACAGCGGAGCCACCGCCGGTTCCCTGACCCGGGGCAGGGTCCCGGTGCCGGTCCCGGTTCGCACCTGCGGGCCCCGGTGGTCGCGGCCCCCCCGGAGCCGGCGGGGGGCAAGAGGAGCCGCCAGGGCTCGGGCTCGAGGCAGAGCAGCCGCTGGAGCAGCGAGAAATCGGGGGGCTCCCCCCGGAGAAACACCGGCCGCTCCCCCATCCCCGACCGGCACCGGCACCGGGAGCCACCTTTAACCCGCTCCAGCTGCGGGCGGGGGGCGTGGGGAGGGACCCCCGGGGCGGGGCAGGAGCGCAGGTGGGGCCGGGGAGCCACAGGTGGGGCAGAGACTCCCGAGAGGGGGACAGGGACCCCCCAAAAAGGGGACAGAACCCCCCAGGAAAAGGCAGGGACCTCAAGGACGGACAGGGACCCTCAAAGGGGGACAGGGACCCCCCAAAAGGGGGACAGAGACCCCCCCAAAAGGGGACAGAACCCCCCAGGACAAAGCAGGGACCCCCAGGACAAAGCAGGGACCTCAAGGAGGGACAGGGACCCCCCCAAGGATGGCACAAGGGCCCCCCCCCCCAAACCCAAAAAACACCTCGAGAGCACCCCACAAATGAGAGCAATTCGTTATTAATGACCCAACGCTCGTTATCCCAAATCCAGAATCCCGGGAATACGGGGGGAGGAGGGGGCGTCACCCTAAAACCCCCCCCAGGTTGGACCCCCACCCTCCTGGGGGGGTCCCCGCTACTGGGAGGGGTCTGGGGGAGCCCCCCTCGGGCTCGGGGGTTGGGGACGCATCCCCAAATTTGGGAATGACCTTGGGCAGCGGGAATTAATTATTTTTGGGGGGGTCCCCCTTCCTTGGAGGGTCTGGGGGTGCCCCCCCCGGGGTCAGGGGGGGTTTGGGGACGCGTCCTTGAATTTGGGGGTGTCCGGGGTTGACCCCCGGGGGTCAGGGGGGATTTGGGGACACATCCCCGAATTTGGGGGTGACCTCGGATGGGGGGAGAGGGGGGATTAAATTTTTTTTTTGGGGGGGGGGGGTTCCCTATTCCTTGGAGGGTCCGGGGGTGTCCGGGGGTGCCCCCCCCGGGGGTCAGTGGGGTTTGGGGACGTGTCCGTCCACGTAGAAGTTGCGGGTGACCCTGGGCAGGCGGATGCGGGCCCCCTCCAGCGCGGGGCTCAGCAGCACCTGGCAGCCCAGGCGGGAATTCTCCTGCAGCAGCGGCGCCTGGTCCAGCAGATCCTCTTCCCTGGGGGGCGGGGGAAGGTTTTGGGGTCCCCCCAGAGCTCCGGGGGGGTCCCCATGGGGGGAGGGGGGTTTCGGGGGGGGGGTTTGGGGGTGTCGTTACCGCTCGTCCGGTGCCGGGAGCCGGCTCAGGTGGGGCTCGCTGATGTAAACGTGGCAGGTGGAACAGGCCAGCGAGGCCTCGCAGGCGCCTGGGGACCCCCGGGACCCCCGTGAGCACCGGGGGGCCCCCGTGAGCACCGGGAGACCCCCGGGAACCCTCCCGCGACCCCCACCCGTCAGCACCAGGACCCCCCTCGGGACCCCTCTGTCAGTACCGGGAGCCTCCCAGGACCCTCCCGGCAGCACCGGAACCCCCGAGCGTGCTCCCCCCGGTCCCGGTTCCAGCCCCGTTCCCGTTGCTGGTCCCGTTCCCGTTCCCTTTTCTATTCCCGTTCCCGACCCCTTCTCCATACCCGGTCCCGTTCCCGGTCCCGTTCCCAGCCCCGTTCCCATTCCTGGTCCCTTTCCCAGCTCCGTTCCCGTTCCCAGCCCCGTTCCCGGTCCCGGCCCCGGTCCCGGCCCCGGTCCCGGTCCCGGCCCCGTTCCCAGCCCCATTCTCGGTCCCGTTCCCGACCCTCCAGCTCCAGCCCGTGCCGCTGCGCCAGGTGCAGCACGTTGTCCCCGACTCTGCCGCGCACCGGCACCTGCCGCCCCTCCCGGTCCACGAACACGACGTTAACCCTGGGGAAAGCGGCGGGGAGGGGACACACGACACCGGGCTCAGCACCGGGACCCGCTTCCGGTCCCGCCGCCCCGGGAGGGTGTCCCCGGTACCCACACGGCGGCCTCGGGCTCCTCGGCCGCGGTCCCGACGCCGCTGAGGCTCCGGGAGACGCCCCGGAGCAGCCGCCGCGTCACGGAGCCGCCGCTCGCCGCCGCCATGGGCGCCGCCATGTTGGGCGCCACGTGATCGGCACCACGTGACCCCCGCGGGCGGGCGGGGCCAGAGCCGGGGTGGGCGGGGCCGCGCTGGGTCCTAAAGCCCGACCGCGGATTTTGGGGCGAAATCGGGGGATTTTGGGGGGTCCAGAGGGAATTTAGGGGGGTCTGGAAAGAGGAGGGGGACCCCTCTGATGGGGGAGGGTCAGGGTGGGCTGTGGGTGGTGTTTTGGGGGGGGTTGTGGGGTCTGGGGGTGTCAGGGTGAGCAGAAATAACGAAACGACACCGAAATAACCCAAAAAAGGGGGGTAGAGATATAAATATAACTTTATTTTTGGGGTGAGGGAATCGAGGGGGGCGGGGGGGACACAGCCCCACCCCAAATCCCCCCCCTTACAGCAAAACCAGACGATAAAAACAGGGAGAAAAACTCAAATCCTGGGAAATTCCCCCAAAATGGAATTGGGGGGGGGGGGAGAAAAAAAATTAAGGAAAAAGGGGGTGAAATGCCCCCGAAAATGAGGAAATTTTGGTTGTTTAAAATAAAAAACAGAGTTAAAAGTAAAAAGGCCGATTTTACCCCAAAAAAACCAAGCGTAAAACGGCGGCGGCTCCAGTCGGTAAAAAAAGGGGGAAAACCCCCCAAAAAAACACCCCCCACCCCCAACGCCAGTGAAATGTTCAAAGGGGGTCCCCAAAAGTGGGGGGGACCCCAAAATTAAGGGGAGACCCCAAAAGGGTTGGAAAGCCCACGAAGAAAAAGGAGGGGAAACCCCAAAAAGGGGGAAATCCACCCCAAAAAAAAGGGAAAACCCCAAAAAAGGGGGAAATCCCCCCCAAAAAGGCTGGGGACCCCTGAATTTGGGGCCAGCAGCAGGTTAAGGCAGGGAGCGTTTTTGGGGGGCTCCCAGGTGCTGCTGTGGGGAGGGGGAGGGACCAAAACTCCCCGAAACGCCCCAAAAAATCCTTCGAGGTGTGGGGTGGGGGCGTCCAAAATCCTAAAATCCGGAAGAAATTCCGACAAAACCCCAAAAAACCCCGAAAAAACCTCAAAAAAAACCTCCCAAAAATCTGCAAAAAAATCCCGAAAAAATCCTCAAAAACGCCCGGAAAAAAAATCTCAAAAAAATCTGCAAAAAAATCTGCAAAAAAATCTGCAAAAAAATCCCAAAAAAATCCCAAAAAAATCCCAAAAAACTCTCAAAAAAATCCCAAAAAAATCTCAAAAAAATCCCAAAAAAATCTACCAAAAAATCCCAAAAAAACCCCCCAAAAAAAGGGATTAAAACCTTACAAAAATAAAGCGAAACCAAGCCGGGTTTGTACTCGATTTACAGAGGGGATTTTTGGGGTGGTTTTTTTTTTTTTGGGTTTTTTTTGGGGGGTTTAAAAGATCCTTTTCCTCTTCAGGTAGGAGTCGGCGTAGTGACCCCCCAGACCCTGGGAATGCTGTCCCACGTAACATCCCTCGGGACTGGGCTCCGGGGAAGGCAGCAGGTGAGAAAATCCTCGTTTTTGGCCGCCCAGGGGGGTCTGGAAAAGGGAAAAAAAAAAAAACCGGGATTTTGGGGCGTTCGGGGGACGCTCGGAGGGGTTTTCCCGGGATTTTGGGGGTTTTCGGTACCTTCAGGTGAGAGTTTGGGGGTGCCGAGGCGAGGATGGAGTCGGAGCTCGGGGGGATCCCGACGGTCTGGGGTTGAAAGTTAGGGGGTTTTAGGGGTTTTTGAGGGATTTTTTTAAAGGGTTTTTTAAGGAATTTTTCAGGGATTTTAAAGGGATTTTTAGGGATTTTTAAGGGTTTTTTAAAGGGATTTTTTAGGGACTTAAAAGGGATTTTTTGGGGATTTTAAAGGGATTTTTAGGGTTTTTTAGAGAATTTTTTAGGGACTTTTAAGGGATTTTTAGGGAATTTTTAGGGATTTTTACGGATTTTTAAAAGGGATTTTAAAGGATTTTTTAAAGGGATTTTAAAGAGATTTTTCAGGGATCTTAAAGAATTTTTTAAGGATTTTTTCAGGGATTTTTAGGGGATTTTAAAAGGATTTTTAAGGATTTTTTTTCAGGGGTTTGTCGGGATTTTTAAGGGATTTAAGGGAAGAAAGGGAAGGGGGTGTTGGGGAATTGGGGAATTTGGGGAGGGGTCTCACCTTGTTGAGGTGGCTCTGCTTGAGCCCGGCTTGGAGGCCGCTGGTGAAGTAGGAATTGGGGGATCCCGAAAAAAAGGGGGGAATCGGGGGCCCCAAATTCCCCCTCTCGAATCCCGAGGAGGAGGAGGAGACCTGGAACGGGAGCACAGGGAGATGCAGCCCCCCAAAAACGCAGAAATCCCAGATTTTCCCCCCAAAAAATGGGGAAGGGGGTCTTGAAATCCCGAATTTTCCCCCCAAAAAAATGAAGGATGGGGGGGATTTACCTTGTTCCTGTTGTTCCCGAAGCCCCCCAGGATGGATCCGGGGTGGTCTCGGCTCTGGGGAAAAATCCGGGATCCCAAATCCTGCTCGGGAAAAAGCTGAGGGGTTTAGAGGGGGAAATCCCCAAAATTCCTGGGAAAAATGGGGAATTTTGGGGGTTTTTTTCCCCCTCAAATTCCCAGGAAAAACAGGGATTTGGGGTTTTTTTTCCCATTAATTCCTGGAAAAACCAGGTTCTCCCAATTCCCAGGAAAAACCAGGGATACCCTGAGCCTAAAAAGGCCCCAAAAATCCCCACTCCCACCCCAAAATCCCCCCCCTCACCGGCTGGAATTCCAAGGCGAGCGGGTCGGCGGGAGCGGGGGGTGGGGGGGGGATCCGGGGGGTCCCCAAAACTCCGGGTTTCACCTTAAAACCTTTTCCGGCGGCTCCTGAAAAACCCAAAGGAGGTCGGGATCGGTTAAAAACGGGGAAATGGACCCAAAAAAAGCCGCGGGGATGGGCGGGGCTCACCTGGCAGGGCGGGCGCGGGCAGGAGGCTCTGCAGGTTCAGGTACGGATTGAGGGGGATCCGCAGATCCTTGGGGGGCTCCCCCAGCAGAGAGACCTGCGGGGGTTTGGGGGGGTCAGGGGGGTCCCCCAGGGGGGATTTGGGGGGGGTTTGGGGGGTCCCCGATGGGGTTTGGGGGGGTTCTGGGGATTCTGGAAGGGTTTGGGGTGCTCAGAGGGGTCCCTGAGGGGGTTTGGGGGAGTTTTAGGGGGGAACAGGAAAGATCCTGGAGAAATTTGGGGGGGGGTTTAGGTGGGTTTGGGGGGTCAGGGGGCTTTTAGGGGGGTTTTGGGGCTCCTGGAGGGGTTTGGGGGGGTCCCCGAGGGGGTTTTGGGGGAATCCCAAAGGGGTTTGGGGGGTTCTGGAGGGGGTTGGGGGCATCTGAGGGCTCCAGGGGGGCTCAGGGAGCTCCATGCCAGAATTTGGGGGTCCCACCCCGGAATTTTGGGGTCCCACCTTGGAATTTTGGGTTCCCATCCCAGAATTTGGGTTCCCACCCTGGAATTTGGGGTCCCACCTTGGTATTTTGGGATCCCACCCCGGAATTTTGGGATTCCCACCCCGGGATTAGGGGGAATTTCGGGGTGGGGGCTCCTCACCGCGGGGGCTCCGCTCTCGCCCTGCTTGGGCTTGGGGACGGCTCCGAGGCCGGATCCCAACCCGGGGGGTCCCGGGGGGGTCCCCGGCGTTCCCAACTTCTCCCGCTCCGTCCCCACCTGCGCCAGGAACGACGCCAGCGCCGCGCTCTTCCCAGACGGCAAAATCTGGGATTTTCCGTGCCCCTGGGCCCCGTCCCCCGGCAAGGGAGCACCTGGAAAAGGGATTTGGGAAAGGGGTTGGGCGCTGGGGGCTGCGGGAAGGGGGGAATCCCAAAAATCCCCCCAAGAAACGGGGATTTGGGGGATTGTGGGAAGGGGGGAATCCCAAAAGTCCCCCCAAAAAAAGGGGATTTGGGGGATTGTGGGAAGGGGGGAATCCCAAAAATCCCCCCCAAAAAACAGGATTTGGGGCTGCAGGAGCGGGGAGAAAATGGGATATTTGGGAAAAGCGCTTAAAACTTTGGGAAAAACAAGCGGGAAGTGGCTTGGAGGGATCTGAGGATCCTAAATCTGCCTTTTCCCACCCAAATCCGCCTTTTCCCACCCTGGAAAACCCAACCCGAGCCCCGCACCCCCCCGTCCCCCCCCTGCAGATTCCCCGTGGGATTTTCCCAGCCCGGAATTCACACCCAGGGGGGAAAATTCCTCGGGAATTCCGGGTTTTTACCTGAGGAAATCTCCCCCAGGAGCTTCCCAGGGGGCTGAGCCAGGGAGCTGAGCGGGGAATCGCCCAGGATTCCCGGTTTCTGGAAGGGAAAAGGGAGGATTATCCGTGGAATCCATGGAAAAAGCGGCAAATCCATGGAAAAAGCCCTGAGACGTTGGCGAAAAGCTTAAACAAAAAAAGTGGGGAAAAAGCCCCAAATGAGGCAATTCTGGCTGGGAAAGAGTAAAATTCCAAGGAAAAAAGCTGGGAATTCTGGTTTGGAAAGAGCAAAATTCCAGGAGAAAAGCTGGGAATTCCGGTTCGGAAAGAGCAAAATTCCAGGAAAAGCTGGGAATTCCAGTTCGGAAAGAGCAAAATTCCAGGAAAAGCTGGGAATTCCGGCCGGGAAAAAGCAAAATCCCAAGGAAAAAAAGCTGGGAAACAGCAAAATTCCAAGGAAAAAGCTGGGAATCGGGGCTTGGGAAGACCAAAATTCCAGGGGGAAAAGCCGGGAATTCCGTACCTGGGACTGGCTGTGCAGCGCCAGCTGGAGCAGAGCCGTGGGCAGCGCCGGGTTGGCGACCAGCGGGAGGGAGGGAGCAGCTCCCAAAATTCCTGCTGGGAAGAGGAGGGCGAGGAGGATGAGGAAGGAGCTGCCGGAATTCCCGTAATTCCCGGGGTTTTTTCCCGGCTTACCCTGCTTGGAGGCGCCGGGGAGCAGCGGGCGCAGCAGCAGCTGCAGGGACGCGGGGTGGCCCAGGCCGGAGAGCACCTGCAGCACGCTGGGCTCGGGGAGCAGCCCCTTCCCGCGGTTCAGGGCCTGGGAACAGCGGGAAAAACGCCGGGATCGGCGCCGGGGGAACGGCAGGGACTCGGGGCGTCCGCCCCCGAAGGCGGCGCGGCGCCGGTTTTCCCAGAGAAATCCCGGTTTTCCCCAGAGAAATCCCGGTTCCCAGAACGATCCCAGTTCCCAAGATGATCCCAGTTTTCCCAGAGAAATGCCAGTTCCCAGCACGATCCCAGTTCCCAGAAAGATCCCAAATTCCCAAAAATCTCATGGGAAAACTTCCCGTTTTCGGGGAAAAACTTCCTCCATCCTTTTAAAAAGAAAACACCCGGAATTTGGGTTTTTGGTCCCAAAACCAACACGATCCCACTTCCCAGAGAAATCCCAGTTCCCAGAGAAATCCTAATTGCCAAGAAACTTTCCTTTTAATAAGGAAAACACCTGGAATTTGGAATTTTCCTCCCAAAACGCAGCAGCACGATCCCAGTCTTCCCAGAGAAATCCCAATTCCCAGCACAACCCCAAATCCCCAAAAATCTCACGAACAACCCCCTCCACCCTTTTAAAAAGAAAACACCGAGATTTTGGAATTTCGGTCCCAACTCCCAAAAAACCAGGGAGGGAACCCCCGGCACAGCCACAGTTCTCCTGGATTCCAAAACCTCCAAGCTGGAGTCTGCCAACAACCACCATTCCCGCCGGGAATTTCACACGGAACCCCGGAGAAAAGCGGGAATTTTTGCCGCCCGGCTGGAATCAGGGCGGATTTTTTTGTTGGGAATTTTTGCCTCCCAGCTGGAATCCGGGCGGATTTTTGGGTCAAAACCGCCCAGAAACGGGAGCTCCAGACGGTGAATGCGGCGGGGAACGCTGCGGGTGGCTCCAAGTGGGATCGCCGAGGTTGGGAATGCCGGGATGAGGATGGGAATGCCGGGATGAGGATGAGGATGGGAATGCTGGGATGAGGATGAGGATGAGGAGGGGCTCACCGTGGCCTGCGCAGCGATGAGGGCGGCCAGCATGCTGCGGCCGGGCGGGCCGGGGGCGCAGAAGGACACGCGGATGTGATTCCCGGCCAGCGGAATTCCGTCCGTCTCCCGCTGGACGCGCTCGGCCGCTTCCGGGGACTCGAACTCCAGCACGGCGAAGCCCTTGAGCTGCCCGTCCTGCCCGTAGGCCAGCTGGGAAAAGCAGGGACACGGGAACGGGGGGAGGAAGAGCGGGGTGAGGCGGGGGAATCCCAAATCCATTCCTCATCCCCAAATCCCGCCCAGAATCTCAAATCCATCCCTCATACCTAAATCCACCCCTCATCCCGAAATTCCTTCCTCCATCCCCAAATCCTTTCCTCGTCCCTAAATCTTCCCACCATCCTCAAATCTCTCCCAGATCCCCAAATCCCTCTTCCATCCCCAAATCCATCCCTCATCCCCAAACCGCTCCCAGATACTCAAATCCCTCCACTTTCCCTAAATTCAATTCCAAATCCCTTCTTTTTCCCCAAATCCCTCGCAGATACCCAAATCCCTTCACTCTCCCTAAATCTCTCCATCCCCAAACCCCTCCCTCACCCCCAAATCCATCCCTCATCCCCAAACCCCTCCACTCTCCCTAAATTCAATCCCAAATCCATCCCTCCCTGAATCCCCAAATCCCTCCACTCTCCCTAAATCTCTCCATCCCCAAACCCCTCCACTCTCCCTAAATTCAACCCCAAACCCATCCCTCATCCCCAAACCCATCCCAAATCCCCAAATCCATCCCTCATCCTCAAATCCCTCCACTCTCCCTAAATTCAATCCCAAATCCATCCCTCATCCCCAAACCCCTCCACTCTCCCTAAATCTCTCCATCCCCAAACCCCTCCACTCTCCCTAAATTCCATCCCAAATCCATCCCTCATCCCCAAACCCCTCCACTCTCCCTAAATTCAATCCCAAATCCATCCCTCATCCCCAAACCCCTCCACTCTCCCTAAATTCCATCCCAAATCCCCAAATCCATCCCTCATCCCCAAATCCCTCCACTCTCCCTAAATCTCTCCATCCCCAAACCCCTCCACTCTCCCTAAATTCCATCCCAAATCCATCCCTCATCCCCAAATCCCTCCACTCTCCCTAAATCTCTCCATCCCCAAACCCCTCCACTCTCCCTAAATTCAATCCCAAACCCATCCCTCATCCCCAAACCCCTCCACTCTCCCTAAATCTCTCCATCCCCAAACCCCTCCCTCACCCCCAAATCCCTCCACTCTCCACCCCCAAACCCCCTCCCTGACCCCCAAATCCCACCCCAAATCCCTCCCTGACCCCAAACCCCAGACCTGGCAGAAGGAGGGCTCGCAGGTGGCCGCGAACACCTTCCGCAGCCCTTCCAGGTCGGAGTAGCTGTGCGGCAGCTTCTCCACGCAGAGGCAGCGCGAGTGCAGCAGCTCCAGGCTCAGCTGCGCCGTGTCCGTCCAGTGCACGTAGAGCGTCCTGGTGCCCAGCTGCTTCCCCAGCAGCTCCGACTTGGCGCGGGCGGCCGAGTCCTTCTTCATGTACTCCACGAAGCCGTAGCCCTTGGAGTGGCCGCTGTCGGGGCTGTAGACCAGGAAGCAGCGCTCCACGTTGCCGAAGGGCCGCACCAGCTCCTCGAACTGCTGCTGGCTCAGCAGGCGCGGCAGGTTGGCCACGCACAGCACGGCGTCCGTGGGCTGCAGCTGCACCCGCAGCTCCCGCTCCCGCAGCCGCGCGCCGTGGAACTCCCGGATGGCCGAGGAGGCCTGGTCGGCGTTGAGGAGGGTGACGAAGGCTGCGGGGAGAGAGGGGGAGGAGGAGGAGGATGAGGAGGAGGGGGGGGGGAAGAGAGGGGTGGGGTTAGTGGGGGAAAATGGGGGTTTGGGGAGGGGGGAGTTCGTGGAGAAAGGGGGTTTGGAAAAGGGGGGGGATTCCTGGAAAAAGGGGTTTGGGAGGGGGGAATTCCTGGAGAAAGGGGCTTTGGAAAAGGGGGGGAATTCCTGCAGAACAGGGGTTTGGGAGGGGGGAATTCCTGGAGAAAGGGGGTTTGGAAAAGGGGGGGAATTCCTGGAGAAAGGGGGTTTGGAAAAGGGGGGGAATTCCTGCAGAACAGGGGTTTGGGAGGGGCGAATTCCTGGAAAAAGGGGGTTTGGAAAAGGGGGGGAATTCCTGGAAAAAGGGGTTTGGGAGGGGGGAATTCCTGGAGAAAGGGGGTTTGGAAAAGGGGGGGAATTCCTGGAAAAAGGGGTTTGGGAGGGGGGAATTCCTGGAGAAAGGGTTTGGAAATGAGAGGATTCATGGAAAAAGGGGGTCTGGGAGTGGGAAGAGAGAGGGCTTGGAAAAGATTCCTGGAGAAAGGAAGCTTGGAAAAAGAAAGGATCACTGGAAAAATGGAGTTTGGGAATGGGAGGATTCCTGGAGAAAGCGCGTTTGGGGAAGGGGGGGATTCCTGCAGAAAAGGGGTTTGGGAAGGGGAGGATTCCTGGAGAAAAGGGGGTTTGGGAATGGGAAGAGAGGGGTTTGGAAAAGGAGATTCCTGGAGAAAGGGGGTTTGGAAAAGGGGGGGAATTCCTGCAGAAAAGGGGTTTGGGAAGGGGAGGATTCCTGGAGAAAAGGGGGTTTGGAAAAGGGGGGGGATTCCTGCAGAAAGGGGTTTGGGAAGGGGAGGATTCATGGAAAAAGGGGGTTTGGGAATGGGAAGAGAGGGGCTTGGAAAAGATTCCTGGAGAAAGGGGGTTTGGAAAAGAAAAAGATCACTGGAAAAATGGAGTTTGGGAATGGGAGGATTCCTGGAGAAAGGAGGTTTGGGGAAGGGAAGAATTCCTGGGAAAAAAGGGGTTTGGAAAGGGAAGGGATTCCTGGAAAAAAGGGGTTTGGGAATGGGAAGGATTTCTAGAGAAATGGGGTTTGGGAAAAGGAAAGATCACTGGAAAAAAGAGGTTTAGAAATGGGAAGAGTTCCTGGAAAAAAGGGGTTTCAAAAAGGGAATAATCCCTGGAAAAAGGGAGTTTGGGAATGGGGAACGATTCCTCAAAAAAGGGGGCTCAGGAAAGGGAAGGATCCCCGGAAAAAGGGAGCTTGGGAGGGAAAAGCATCCCGGGGGAGCTGGGGAAGCATCCAGGGCCGCTCCCCATTCCCGAGGGGGAGCCAGATCCCGGAATTCCGGAGCCGGCCCTCACCCGTCCCTTTGTACTTGTCCACGAAGCAATACTTGAGCTCGTAGTCCTTGAGCAGCTCGTGGACATCCTGGGGGAAAAAAACGGGATTTTCCGTGGAAATGGGGGAAAAACAGGGAATGGGGGTCACCGGGGAGAGCTCCAGGGCGTTCCCTAATCCCTGGGAATTCCCGGGTCCCCTCCAGAGCCCTCCCAGTGTCCCCAGTTTGACACTCCAAGGTTTATCCCCTAAGGACATCCCGGGAATTTCCTCCTCCTCCTCCTCCTCCGTTCCCAAACCGGATCCTCCGGCTCCACACTCGGCCCTTCCCGGAATAATTCCCAACCTCTGGCCTCTCCCAACAGCCCCGGGGCGGTGATTCACCCCCGGGAACGGGAAAGGGAACGGCAAAGGGAAGGAAAAATGCACCCGGGGGGGGGGGGTTGTTTGGGAATTCCAGGCGGGAATTCGGCGATTCCAGGTGGATGTTTTGGCGATTCTGGATTTGAGGCGGGGTGCAGAAGGATTCGGAGGCAGGGAAAGGAAGGATTTGGGAAGAAAGGAGAGATCCGGGATGGATTCGGGGCCCTGAGGGGTTCGGGGAGCCGCAGACCCCGATCCCAAAGATTCTCGGGATCCTCCCCGCTCCATCCTCAACACCCAAGGCCCGGCCCGTTCTCCCGGGATCAGCTTCGCCGGCGCCCCCGCCTCACCCCGATGCCAATCCCGATCCGCTCCCAGCCCCGTTCCCGATCCCTCTTCCCGTTCCCTCCCTCATTCCCATTCCCGGTTCCCTCTCAGCTCCCCGCCCCGTTCCTCTTCCCGGTTTCCCGTTCCCACCCCCGTTCCTGTTCCCGGTTTCCCGTTCTCCGCTCACGCCGCTCCCGGTCCCTCCCCCCTCACCTGGTTGCTGACATCCGCCGGTAACCCGCGGATCAGCACCTTCCGCCGGTTGCGGAACTGCCGCTCGCTGTGCTCCAGGCGGCTCCGCACCTCGGCCGGGTCCAGCGGCGGCAGATCCTCCTCGGGAGCCCGGCCGGGCCCCGCCGGTGGCTCCGCTCCGGGCCCGGGCCCGGCCCCGCTCACCGACAGCGCCGCCGCCATCTTGGCCCCGCCACCGCCCGCCACGCCAATAACGCCCCTCCTCATTGGAGGAAGGGCTGGCCCGGAGTGTCCGCGGCGGGGATTGGGCGGCGAGGGAAAACACGGCAGATGAGCCGGCGGTTGTTATTGGGCGGGAGGGAGGGGTGGTTGTGTCCGAGGTTGGGATTGGGCGGCAGCGGGCGAGCCCTAAGACCGCGGGATTCTATTGGCTGGTTCCATTGGACCCTTGAACCCGCCAAAACATCCCCTATAGAGACCCCAAAATAACCCCGATAGAAACCCAAAACACCCCTGTGGAGACCCCAAAATGGCCCGGATAGACCCCAAAACAGCTCCTATAGAGACCTGAAAATAGCCAAAATAGAGACCCAAAATATCCCCTATGGAGACCCCAAAATGGCCCGGATAGACCCCAAAATAGCCCCTATAGAGACCCCAAAATACCCCTATAGAGACCCCAAAATAGAGACCCAAAATATCCTCTACAGAGACCCCAAAATAGCCCGAAGAGACCCCAAAATAACCTCTATAGAGACCCCTAAAAAGCCCTATGGAGACCCCAAAATACCCCCACAGAGACCCCAAAATATCCCCTACAGAGACCCCAAAATGGCCCGAACAGACCCCAAAATAGCCCCTACAGAGACCCCAAAAAACCCCCAAAGATATCTCCAACCCCCCCCCAGAACAGGGATCCGGGACACTTTTCCCATCCTTTATTTAGGATCCCCCTTCGGATCCCCCAAAACCCCAAATTCCAGAGGGATTCCCCCCCCCCCCCCCCCCAAAGATCCCATCCCCCGCCCCAAATTCCAGGGGATTTACCCCAAATTCCGCCTCCCCCAAATCCTGGTTGGGGGGGGGGGGGCACAGCAGGCAATAAATAATTGGGAATTTTTTGGGAATTCCCCCAAAATCCCGATAAAGTGCCACGGGTTTTTGTTTGGTTTTTTTTGTGGAATTCCCCTTTTTTGGGTTTTTTTTTTTTTGGGGGGGGGGAGGAAAAGGCCCCAAATCCTGGTGGGAAGGAAGGAAGGAGATCCAGCCCCTCCCACCCTCCCCCCAAAAAACAACCCCAAAAATTTGGGGTGTCGGGAACGCCCCCCCCCCCAGGGAGAGAGGATGGGATTGGGAATAAGGCAAGAATTCCAGAAATCCATAAATCCATAAATCCACCCCTTTTCCCCCAAAACCTCCGGCCCCAGAGTCTCATTCACAGTGTTCAGCGGGGGAGGGGGGGGAATCAGGAATTTTGGGGAGAATCCCGAATTTTTGGGGGGTTGGATCTGGAATTGGGCGTCCCCCAATCTTTCCATGGATTTTTTGGGGATTTTTCCTCCCATTCCATGGATTTTTTGGGGATTTTTCCTCCATTTCATGGATTTTTTTCGGGTTTTTCCCCCCCTTTTCTGTGGGATTTTTTTTGGGGGGGTTTTCCACCCCATTCTATGGATTTTTTGGGGTTTTTTTCCCCCCACATTCCACGGAATTTTTGGGTTTTCCACCCTTTCCATAAAAATTTTTTTGGGGGTCTCCCCATTCCATGGGATTTTTTGGGGGTTTCACCCCATTCCATGGGATTTTTTGGGGGGTTTTCCACCCCTTCCATAAAATTTTTTTGGGGGTTTCACCCATTCCATGGAATTTTTGGGGTTTTCCACCACATTCCATGAATTTTTGGGGGGTTTTTTTCCTCCCCATTCCACGGAATTTTTTTGGGGTTTCTTTTCCCCCCCCATTCCATGGAATTTTTGGGGTTTTCCACCACATTCCATGAATTTTTGGGGTTTTTTTTCCTCCCCGTTCCACGGAATTTTTTTGGGGTTTTTTTTCCCCCCCATTCCACGGAATTTTCGGGGTTTTTTTTCCCCCCCATTCCACGGAATTTTTGGGGGTTTTTTCCGCCCCATTCCACGGAATTTTTGGGGTTTTTTTTCCTCCCCATTCCACGGAATTTTCGGGATTCCCCCCCCTCCCCTCAGCAGAGGTTGAAGACGGAGGGGGCCTGAGCCCGATACTTCTCCTGGAAATTCCTCAGGATCGGGATGAGGTTGGGGAAGGCCGGGCGGAACGAGGCCTCGGCCTCCCAGCAGTTCTTCATCAGCCGGTAAACCTGCGAGGGAAAAACCATGGAAAAACGGGAAAATCCGGGGAAAATCCCGGCAAAAATCCCGGCAAAATCCCGGGAAAAACACCCCCAGCCTCCCCTCTGCCTCCTCTTCCCCCCGGGAATGTGGAGCCCTTCCCGGTTTTTCCCTTCCCACTTTTCTGCTCCCCTTTTCCCTCTTTTCCTTCACTTTTCCCCCGTTCCCGTTTTTCTCCTTCTTTCCCCATTTTCCTCCTTTTTCTCCCCATTTTCCTCCTTTTTCTCCCCATTTTCCTCCTTTTTCTCCCCATTTTCCTCCTCTTTCCTTCCCCATTTTTCCTCCTTTTTCTCCCCATTTTCCTCCTCTTTCCTTCCCCATTTTCCTTCTCCTTTCCTTCCCCATTTTTCCTCCTTTTCGTCCCCATTTTCCTCCTTTTTCTCCCCATTTTCCCTCCTCCTCCCACTTTTCCCCCTCCCTCCTTTTTTCCCTCCCTCTTCCCCACTTTTCCTCCTTCTCTTCCCTATTTCCCTCTTTTTCTCCCCATTCCCTTCCTTTTCCCTTCCCATTTCCCCCCTTTTCCCTCTTTTCTCCTCCTTCTCCCCCACTTTTCCTCCTTCTCTTCCCATTTTCCCTCTTCCCCTTCCATTTTCCCCCTTCTCCCATCCCAATTTCCCCCTTTTCCCACTTTTTTCCCACTTTTCCCCTTCCTCTTTCCCCCTTTTCCCCCCTTTTCCCCCTTTTCCCACCTCGCAGGGACAATCCCTGGGGATCGGGAGCCTCCTGCCCCTCTCCAGGAGCTCGATCAGCCTCAGCACCGTCATCTGCCCCTGCGTGGCCCCGATCAGCTCCAGGAATTTCTGGGAGGGAGGGGAAAAAGGAAATTCGGGATGTCCCCAGGGATTTTTTTGGGTTTTTCCCGCCCACATTCCGTGGAATTTTTGGGTTTTCCCCCCCCCCCCCACCATTCCATTGATTTTTTGAGGGTTTTTTTTTTTTTCTCCCTTCCACTGATTTTTTGGGGGTTTTTATTCCCCCCACTCCCACAGCGAAGAGCCAAAAAAACCCCCCAGCCTCACCTCTTAAAACCCCAATGAAACCCGGGAACCCCCCCTAAAACCCAGGAACCCCCCTAAACCCCAGGAATTGCCCTAAACCCCGGGAATTGCCCTAAAATCCGGGAACTTCCCTAAACCCTGGGAACTGCCCTAAATACTGGGAATTGCCCTAAAACCCGGGAACCCCCCTAAACCCCAGGAATTACCCTAAACCCCGTGAACTCCCCTAAATCCCAGGAATTGCCCTAAACCCCGGGAATTGCCCTAAAACCCGGGAACTGCCCTAAATCCCAGGAATTGCCCCAAACCCCGGGAACTGCCCTAAACCCCGGGAATTGCCCTAAACCCCAGGAACTCCCCTAAACTGCGGGAATTGCCCTAAACCCCGTGAACTCCCCTAAACCCCGGGAACCGCCCTAAACCCCGGGAATTGCCCTAAAACCCGGGAACTGCTCTAAACCCCGGGAACTGCTCTAAACCCCGGGAACCCCCCTAAACCCGAGAACCCCCCTAAACCCCAGGAACTCCCCTAAACCCCGGGAACCGCCCTAAACCCTGGGAACCCCCCTAAACCCCAGGAATTACCCTAAACCCTGGGAACTGCTCTAAACCCGAGAACCCCCCTAAACCCCAGGAACTCCCCTAAACCCCGGGAACTCCCCTAAACCCCGGGAATCGCCCCTAAAACTCACGGCGGGGGGGCTGCTCCCGGGGTCGCAGCGCGTCAGGAGCTCGTAGAGGGTCACCCCGAAGGACCAAACGTCCGAGGCGTAGTAAAACTTGCACTCCTTGAGGCACTCCGGGGCGTACCTGGAATCACCCGGGATCACAAATCCGGCGTTTTTTCCCCCACCCCATCCCCCCCCTTCGCGGCGTTCCCGGGACAGCCCAAACCCCGGATCTCCTCACCAGAACACGGGGCTGTCCCCGTCCTCCCGAACCCGGTAATACTCGTGGCCCTCGGGCACGGCCTTGGCCAAGCCGAAGTCGCCGATCTTCACCACGTGCTCGTTCTCCAGGAGCACGTTCCGGGCTGCCAGGTCCCGGTGGATGTAGTGCAGGGAATGCAGGTAGGCCATGCCCTGGGAAAAGCAGGGGGAAAAAAACACGGGATTTCGGGTGGATTTGGGAAGTTTTGAGGCGTTTTTGGGGGGTCTGAGCCGTTTTTGGGGGGGGGGGAGGGTATTTCGGGGGGTTCGTCCCGGGTTTTCTTCTGGGAATTGGCTGCATTTGTGGGAGTTCGGCTTCATTTTGGGGTGGCAATCCCATTTTTTGAGGGGTTCATCCCTGTTTTTGGGGGAGTTCAATCCCATTTTGGGGAGTTCGGCCTCGTTTTTAGGTGTCAGTCCCATTTTTTGGGGGGTTCAGCCCCTTTATTTTTGGGAATCAGCTGCATTTTTGGGAATTAAGCTACATTTTGAGGTGTCATCTCCCGTTTTTGGGGGGTTCATCCCCAGTTTTTTGGGAATCAGCTCCATTCTGGGGCGTTCAGCCCCATTTTGCAGGGTTCAGCCCCATTTTTTTGGGAATTCAGCCGCATTTTGGGGCCGTAACCCCCATTTTTGAGCTGTTCAACCCCATTATTTTGGGAACAATCCCATTTTTTTGGGATCCAGCCCCATTCCGGGCTCACCTCGCAGATCTGCTGGGCGAAGAGCAGGAGGTGGGACAGGCTCAGGGGGTGCTTGGGCAGGAATTCCCGGAGGCTTCCGAGCGGGACGTATTCCATGATCAGCTGCACCACCTTGTCCCCTGGAAAAAAAACACTTGGGAATGTGGGGACCACCCTGAGAACCCCCAAATTCCTGCCAGGACAGCAATTCCTGACCAAAAAACGTGGGAATTGGGGTTTTTAGCCTCTCTGTGGCCAAACACTGGATGTGGAGCCGGAAAATCCCACGGGATTTTCCCTCACCCTGCTCGCTGCAGCACCCCTTGTACTTGACGATGTTCTCGTGGTACAGGGTCTTGAGGATCTGGATTTCCCTCTTCCAGGAGCTCAGGAGCTGGGGGCTGCTCCCGGATTTCAGGGATTTCACCGCCACCATCTCCCCGGTGCCGTCGTTGGTGGGGTCGTAGCAGCACAGGCTCACCTTCCCAAAGTGGCCCTGCAAAGAATTTTTTGGGGGATTTGGCCATGGAAAGGAGGTTTCGGGGTTTCCCCGTGCCGGGAGAATCCAGAGAGGGCAATAAAGTTGGGAGATGGAGGGGAAAACCAGCAGGGAAAAAGGGGTTGGAGAATGGAAATAGGGATTAAAATGTAGAGTTTTGGGTGCAGCCAGGGAAAATCTGCAGGGAAAAAAGAGTGGAATTTCGGATCCAGACAGGGAAAGGAGCTTTCCCAGCTTCCCCAGGCCCAGAATTCCGGAATTCAGGACGCCACTGACCTCCCCCAGCTCCCGGATTTTCTTCAGGTACCGCTTCTGGAAGACGGTGGGATCCGACACCGGGAAGTCGGGATTCACCGAGGTGACATCCACGAGGTCTGGGAAGGACCTTGGGTTTTCCTTTTTTCCCCCTCTTTTTGCCTTTTCTATTCCCTTTCTCCCCCTCTTTTTCCCTCTTTCCCCTCGACCTTTTTCATTTTCTTCCTTTTCCCTTTCCCTTTTTAAACGTTTCCCCTCTTTTCCCCCTTTTTTTAACCTTCCCTTCCCTTTTTTCACCTTTCCCCCCCCCCCCCCTCGTTTCCCTCCCTCATCCTTCTTTCCCCCCCGCCTTTTCCCCCTTTTTCCTCCTACCCCACCCCACCATCACATCCTCAACCCCTCCAGGATCCTCATCCCCTCTCCCCCACAAAATCCCGCGATTTTCCCCCCTTTCCCCACAAAATCCCAGGATTTTCCCTCACGGTGCGGCTGGAGCCGGGTGAGATGCCTCACGCCCCTTCCCTCACAAAACCCCGCGATTTTCCCCTTCCCGCCCCTCACGGCGCGGCTGGAGCCGGGTGAGATCCCTCATCCCCTTTCCCCCCACAAAACCCCAGGATTTTCCCCCCTTCCCTCACAAAACCCCGCGATTTTCCCCCATTCCCGCCCCTCACGGCGCGGCTGGAGCCGGGTGAGATCCCTCACGCCCCTTTTCCCCCACAAAACCCCGGGATTTTCCCCTTCCCGCCCCTCACGGTGCGGCTGGAGCCGGGTGAGACCCCTCACGCCCCTTTTCCCCCACAAAGTCCCGGGATTTTCCCTCACGGTGCGGCTGGAGCCGGGTGAGATCCCTCACGCCCCTTTTCCCCACAAAATCCCACGATTTTCCCTCACGGTGCGGCTGGAGCCGGGTGAGATCCCTCACGCCCCTTTTTCCCCACAAAACCCCGGGATTTTCCCTCACGGTGCGGGCTGGAGCCGGGTGAGATCCCTCACGCCCCTTTTCCCCCACAAAATCCCACGATTTTCCCTCACGGTGCGGCTGGAGCCGGGTTAGATCCGTCACGCCCCTTTTCCCCTCACAAAGTCCCGGGGTTTTCCCTCACGGTGCGGCTGGAGCGGGGTGAGACCCCTCACGCCCCTTTTCTCCCACAAAACCCCGGGGTTTTCCCTCACGGTGCGGCTGGAGCGGGGTGAGATCCCTCATCCCCTTTTCCCCCACAAAACCCCGGGGTTTTCCCTCACTGTGGGGCTGGAGCCGGGGTAGATCCCTCACGCCCCTTTTCCCCTCACAAAGTCCCGGGGTTTTCCCTCACGGTGCGGCTGGAGCCGGGTGAGATCCCTCAGGACGGTCCGGAAGGACGGACGCTCCACAGGGGTGTAATTGAGGCACTGGGAGATCAGCGAGGCCAATTCCCGGCAGGAAGGCTCCGGCAGCCGGTGCCTCTTCTCATAAAAACGCTCCTTCTGCGGGAAAACCGGGAGGGGGGAAAAAAAACAAACCTCACTCTCCAACCTTAAAATCCAGCCAGGAATGAGGAAAACAGCGGGAATCACCTCGGAGGGTGTCCGCTCCTTCAGCGGGACGTCGGCGTCGAAGCAGATTTCCAGGAGTGTTGTCCCAAAACTCCACTTGTCGGCGGCTGTGGTGAGGTTCCCGATATCCCGGACGCATTCCGGGGCGATCCAGGGAATTCTGTCCACGCGTTCTGAGGGGAGGATCCCACGGGAGAAGCGTTGGGATGGGGTGGGAAGGAAATATTTTTTATGTATTTATATAGAGCATAAAAGTATGGGATATTCAAGGTGGAAAATATGGGATATTCAAGGTGGAAAATGTGAGGTATTCAAGGTGGAAAATGTGGGATATTAAATACAAAAATATGGGATATTAAGGCTGTAAAATGTGGGATATTCAGGGTAAAAAATGGGGGATATTAAGGGTATAAAATGTGGGATATTCAAAGCAGAAAAAGTGGGATATTCAAGGTGGAAAATGTGGGATATTCAAGGTGGAAAATGTGGGATATTAAATACAAAAACATGGAACACTAAACGTGTAAAATATGGCATATTAAATACAAAAATATGGGATATTAAGGGTATAAAATTCAAGATATTCAAGGTATAAAATACAGAATATTTAATATAAAACTACGGGACCCTGGATTTTGCCCCCGGAAATCCATCCCTGCCCCATTCCAGGCCGGGATGATCCCGTACCTTCCCGGGAGAGCACCGTGAAGCTGACCCCGGGATCGCTGAGCTTCACGAAGGGCACGGATCCGTCCTCCAGCCCTTTCCTGGCCAGCAGGATGTTCTTGGCACACACATTGCCGTGCACCAGGTTCTTATCCTCCTGGGAAAAGCAGAGGGAAAGGGGAAAATTGGGAACTTTTTTCCCAATTCAATTCTTTTCCCAAAAAAAAAAAAAATCATTTATTGTTTATTTATCGTGACTATTTTCCGGCTTTGTGATAAGAGAACTCCCAAAAATATATTTCCCCAATAATAAATTTTCCCATTAAAAAATTCCCATCATTTTCCCGTAATAAATGTTCCAATAATAATTTTCCCAATGAAAAATTCCAACAGTTTCCCAATAATAAGTGAATATTGGAAAACAACCCTGGAAAAAAAAATATTGGGGAAATTCCAGTGATTCCTGGAATCCAGGATAAAATGAAAAACTGGAATTCCTGGCTGGAATTTCGCCTCCCTGTCTTGGGATTTCGCTCCGAAATCAACCCAAAACAGGGAACAAAACGATAAACAGGGATTTTCCAGCCCCGTTCCCAACTCCCTGCTCAGAATCCCATCCTCATCCCTCGCTTTTCCCAGCCCCAAAATGAATCCGTGGAGGATTGGAATTCCCGGAACGGGGAAGAAAGAGCGAGAATGGGCTGCAGGGAAGGCAGAATAATCCCCAAAATGGGATAATTTCCTTGGAAAACATGTGGAAAAGCACGGCAGGACATCCATGAGAATTCCCAGCTGGAATTACCAGGTAGCTCAAGGCGCTTCCCAGCTGTTTGGCCACGGTGATTTTCCACCCCACGGAGATCCGGCCTTTCTCCTTGCGGAGCAGCACATCCAGGGGCCCGTGCTCCACAAACTCCTCCACCATGATGTCTGCGGGGGAAAATCCGGGATGATCCCCCGGGGATTCGGGCGGGAGAAGGGGCCGGGAATGTTCCGGACTTACTCTCGGAGCCGCGGACGCAGACGCCGTGCACGAAGGCCAGGTGCACGTGGGACACCTGGGACATGAGGCTGGCGCTCTCGAAGAACGCCTGGGGGGACAGCGGGAGTGGCAGGGACGTCCCGGCATTCCGGAGGGGCCGGAGAGCTCCTGGGAGCCACATCCCGGCCTTTTGGAGCCCCATCCCGGCCTTTTGGAGCCACATCCCGGCCTTTTGGAGCCCCATTCCAGCCCTTTTTGGGGTCACATTCCGGCCATTTTGGGGTCACATCCCAGCCCTTTTGGAGCCACATCCCGGCCTTTTGGAGCCCCATCCCGGCCTTTTGGAGCCCCATTCCAGCCCTTTTTGGGGTCACATCCCAGCCCTTTTGGAGCCCCATTCCAGCCCCTTTTGGAGCCAAATTCCAGCCTTTTTGGAGCCACATCCCACCCTTTCTAGATCCATTTTCCAGTCCTTTTGTGGCCAAATTCCAGCCCTTGGATCCCCATTCCAGCCCTTCTAGATCCATATTCCAGCCCTTCCGGGGCAACGTTCCAGCCCTTTTGGATCCCTATCCCACCCCTGGATCCCTATCCCACCCCCCCCAATCCCGGGAAGGGCTCACCAGGGCGATGTCCCTGTGGCTGGGATCCAGCACTTTGAGCACCACGTGCAGCTCCCGGCTGTTGTTGTTGTTCTGCTCCGTGGAAAAATACTCGGCCTCGTCGTCGTTCCCGGAATTCCCGAAATTCCCGCAGACGCTCAGGACCCCGTCGTAGATGTTGGTGCGGGTGCCCTGGCCCAGGTGGGCCCGCTGGGAAAAACGGGGAAAAACGGGAGCTGTTGGACCTTGGGAATGTGGGAATTCTCATCTGGAACTTCCCTCCGTGTCCCAGTGTGGGGAAAAGCCACTTCCATGGGGGTTTTTCCCTCCTTTTTCCTTGGAAAGGGAAGGGAGGAAACAGCAAATCCATCCCGCTGGCTGGGCCAGGGGTGTGGGAGAATCCTGGGATCTGGGGGGAATCCCAGGAAAGCAGAGTGGATCCATCCACCTCTCCCCATGAATCCCAGGAAATCAGAGCAGCGAAAATCCCGGGAAAGCAGCACCTGCGTGATCTCGTTCTTGCGGATCTGGTGGAAGCTGAGCTGGGTGAGGTTCAGGATCTGCTTCCCGTTATCCTTCGCCTTCCTGGTGATCAGCAGGTCCGAGATCTCTGGGAAAAGAGGGAATGGGAACCCCGTGAGCTCCCAGAGAATCCCAGGAAAGCAGAGCTGGTCCCTTCATTCCCAGTGTGAATCCCAGGGAAGCAGGGCTCCTTCCATCCCAGGAAAGCAGAGAGGATTCCCTTCACTTCCCTCAGTGAATCCCAGAAATCAGAGCAGCAAAAATCCCAGAAATTCCGGCCATTCCCGATCCCGAGGGATGATCCCTGTCCTCACCTCCCGGCTTGGGCGGGCAGCACCTCTTCACCGTGAAGTTTTCCTCGCCGGATTTGAGGGTGCAGCCCTTGAGCACATCCAGGAGTTCCCGCAGGGTCGGGAATTCCCGATCCCAGCCTTCCAGCACGAAGGAATCCCCTTTCTTCTGGATCCGGAATTGCCGGTACTTGAAGGCTCCCGGCGTTCCAGGAGCCTGGAAGAGCGGGATCGAGGCAGGAGCTGAAGGCACAAAGCTCCCAGAGCTGGCAATTCCCGGGAATTCCGAGCTGGGAATTGCGTCCCTACCTGCTGGTGGCTCCTCTTGAGCACGGAGAGGATCATCCGGTTGAAATCCAGGACGCTCCAGCGGAGGATGTAGAGCCCTTCCTCCGGCTCTTCCCGGCGGAGCTTGGCGAAAACGAACTCCTCCCTGGAAAAGGGAGGGAGGACATGGATTGGGATGAGCTCCTGAGGGCAGGGGATGGATTGGGATGAGCCCTGAGGAAAACAAATGGATTGGGATGAGCCCCGAGGACAGGGAATGATTTGGGATGGGCCCTGAGGACAGGGAATGGATTGGGATGAGCCCTGAGGAAAATAAATGGATTGGGATGAGCCCCAAGGGCAGGGGATGGATTGGGATGAACCCAAAGGACACGGAACGGCTCCGGGATGATCCCCTGGGATTGGGATGATCCCCTGGGATCGCAGGGAAGCCGCACTCACTGCATGGGCCCGTGGATGCCGTGGTGCAGGCTCAGGAGCAGGATTGGGATGAGTACAGGGAACGGATTGGGATGAACCCAAAGGACACGGAATGGCTCCGGGATGATCCCCTGGGATTGGGATGATCCCTCGGGATCGCAGGGAAGCCGCACTCACTGCATGGGCCCGTGGATGCCGTGGTGCAGGCTCAGGAGCAGGATTGGGATGAGTACAGGGAGTGGATTGGGATGAACCCAAAGGACACGGAACAGCTCCGGGATGATCCCCTGGGATTGGGATGATCCCCTGGGATCGCAGGGAAGCCGCACTCACTGCATGGGCCCGTGGATGCCGTGGTGCAGGCTCAGGAGCAGGACTGGGATGAGTACAGGGAGTGGATTGGGATGAACCCAAAGGACACGGAACAGCTCCGGGATGATCCCCTGGGATTGGGATGATCCCCTGGGATCGCAGGGAAGCCGCACTCACTGCATGGGCCCGTGGATGCCGTGGTGCAGGCTCAGGAGCAGGACTGGGATGAGTACAGGGAACGGATTGGGATGAACCCAAAGGACACGGAATGGCTCCGGGATGATCCCCCGGGATCCAGGATGATCCCCTGGGATCGCAGGGAAGCCGCACTCACTGCATGGGCCCGTGGATGCCGTGGTGCAGGCTCAGGAGCAGCCGCGGCGGGGCCACGTCGTGGCACAGGTAATGGCTGGAGTCGGCCGTCAGCCGGAAATATCCGTCCACCAGCGACACCAGGGACAGCGCGCTCCCGGGACACGGCAGCTGCACCTCCTGCGGAGGGAAAGCACCGGCGTGGGGCACGGAGAGCGGGAATTCTGCGGGGAACCCTCGGGAAACCCTCAGAAAACCCTTGGAAGAAACCACTCATAAAACCCTTACAAAACCCTTGGAAAACCCACAGAAAACCTTTGGGAAAACTCTCAGAAAACCCTCATAAAACTCTCAGGAAACTCTTGGAAAACCCTTGGAAAACTTTCAGAAAACCCTTGGAATAAAACACCCACAAAACCCTTGGAAAACTCTTGGAAAACCCCTCAAAAAACCCTAAAAACACCATAAAAACCCTCGCTCTTCCCAGCGCTGCCTCTTCCCCATCCGGGAAGAAAAATTCCACGATCCCAACATCCGAGGGATCCACCCCCACCCACCAGGCACTCGTTGTCCTGCCGGTGGATGCAGATCCTGGAATCCTTGACCACCACGTGGGTGATTTCCCGGAAATCGCAGAAACGGCACCACTGGGGCTCGGCCGGCGGCGCCTCCGGCTCCTTATTCCCGCTTTTCCTCCCAAAATATCTGTGCTGGGAGAAGTTCTCCGCGCTCTGTGGGGAGAATTCCAGGTTTTTCCTGATGCTGGGAAGGGTTGGGGGGGGTACTGGGGAAACTGGGATGAGCTGGAGGCTGAGGGGAAGCCTGGGAGCACGAAGTTGGGATGGGATGGATTGGGGGTTTTGGGATCAGGTGGGATTTGGGGTGATTCCACGTGGATTTGGGGGTTTTGGGGTGTCTGTGGATGCACAAGCTGAGGAGAAGGAGATGGTGTGAGGATGGATTTGGATGGGAATGCTGGGAAAGGCTCCAGGCAAACTGGGAGAAACTGGAAAAAGAACTCGAGGAATGCTCAGAGCGCCCCAGCACCGCAAACCGAGGGGAAAAAAATCCTGGGATTTGGGTCGGGAATGGCTCATCCCAAAACCACCTCATCCCAACCCACCTCTCCGGCCACCGGCCGCCACTGGATCCCTCCGGTGCCGGTGACCAGGACGTGGTGAGTGACCAGAAAATCCCTCGGGATCGGCAGCCGCTCCCGGCTCCCGTTGGCGCAGGGCGGCCCCTTCTCCCCTTCGGACGCCGTTTCCAGGGAAAACGCCGGGAAAACCTCGCTCCCGAATCCGGGAGCCAGGTGCTCCAGGGTGGCCAGGTACTTGTACATCACGTCCCGCTCCGACAGCTTGCCGGCGGCCACCGTGTGCCGCTGGAAGTGCCGCAGGAAGCGGCGGAAGACGTTCTTCATCCGGAAGCGCGTCAGGAAGTTGTTCTGCTGGATCTGGCGGCGGAAGGAGCGCGGGATGCAGTCCTTGAAGCTGCCAAAAAACGGCGGGAAAAACCTCAAAAAACCCTCGGAAAACCCTTGGAAAACTCTGAGAAAACCCTTGGAATAAAACACCCAGAAAACCCTTGGAAAACCCTCAAAAAATTCTTGGAAAACCCTTGGAATAAAACACCCAGAAAACCCTTGGAAAACCCTCCGAAAATTCTCAGAAAACCCTTGGAAAACCCTTGGAAAACTCTGAGAAAAACCTTGGAATAAAACACCCAGAAAACGCTTGGAAAACCCTCTGAAAATTCTTGGAAAACCCTTGGAAAACCCTTGGAAAATGCCTCTGGAAAAGCAGGAATGTCACCTGTACTTCCTGGCCACTTCCTCCAGGGAAATGCCCTTTTTGATGGCGATGTGGGACAGGTGGAGCACGGCCATTCCCAAGCTTTCGTTCTTGAACTTCTGGATTTCCGGCTCGCTCTGGAAATCCTTCAGGGACGCGACGTCGTTGATGAATTCGAATTTCCCCTGTCCCAAAAATTGGGGAGTAAAACTCAGGCCCGAGCTGACTTCCCGAAGGGTTTTCCTCAGTTTTTTAAAATTAATTTAAAAGGAACAAAATTCTCTTGAAAAGTTAAAAATTACCCCGTGGAATTACGGGATCCCACCCCAATCCCAGCGGGATAAAACCTTCCCAAAGGGAAAACTCAGAGCGGTGTTAATCCCTAAATAAACCCCTGGGGATGGAAAAAAGGGATCCTGAGCCAAATCCAGATGGACTGAGGGAAATCAATCCCGTTTTTTCCCAAATCCAGCTGAACTGAGGGAAATCATCCCAGTTTTTTCCCAAATCCAGCCCCGTCACCTGCTCGAACAGGTACTCGAAGGAGGATCTGTCCAGCAAAGCTCCTCCGGGAGGTTTCTCCTCGGGAGAATCCCCCGGACGCGGCACGTTCCGGAAAACCGCCGGCTCCTTGTCGTTCATCCCGTGCCAGTTCCGGAAATAATACCTGGGATGGGAAGAGGAGAGGAGGAGAGGGGCTGGCCCCGTGCTGGGAGTCACATTCCGGGCTGGAATCGGTGGATTTTGGGGGTTTTTTTAAGGAATAAAACTTCTTGGAAGCACAGCCACATTCCTGAAAAAAAACGGGATTTGAGCACAGGGAATGAACCCGAACCGGGAATGAAGGGCAGCAGCCTCTTCCTGCCTGGAATGGGATAATTTAAACCTTTTTCCATCCCTTTTTAGGATCCCTGTCGCTCCCAAAAACCTTTGGAAGGGGCGTTGTCCCCGCGCTGGGAGAAGGGAGGGAAGAGCGAGGAGCACCGGGAATAAGGAAACGGATTTTTCCACGCTGATTTCCCCCGATTTAACCCACGGAAATGGGGTTTGGAGCGGTTTTCCCAGGGAAATCTGGGAATGGGAGGGGGGGCCTGACCTCATCCTGAAGATCAGGTTGACGTTGGTGTCCTTCCCGATGTGGAACTGGTGGTTGGGCGGGAGCCAGATCCGGCTCTGGGGGTCGTAGAGAGCGAAGAGGCTGTAGCAGAGCGGGGTGATTCCTGCCGGGAATGCCACAAATCCCATCTTTCGTGAGGCAAAAAAACCAAAAAAAACAAACCCACCCTTTCCCACCCTGTTTTCCCAAAAAAAACCTTGGGGAAAAAAACAAACCCCACTCATAAAGCCCTCGGAAAACCCTTGGGAAAAACCTCGCGGGATCCGCTGGGAAATAGAGGCGGGAGAATTCCTAAAAAAGTGGGAAAGGCCAGCTGGGATGAGGGGTTGTTCCCAGAAAAACCGGAATTCCGGGGGGGTTTTTTGTTCCCAAGGGGCCGGAACTCGGCTGGGTTAATTCCCAAGCAGCAGAATTCCGGCTGGTTTTATTCCTGATGAGCCCGAACCCAGCCAGTTTTATTCCCAATAAACCTGAGCTCAGCAGGTTTTTATTCCCAAAAAAAAAACCCCACAAAATCCACTGGGTTTTATTCCCGAAAACCCCCCCGGGATCAGAAAACTGGGAATTTCTCAGCCTTGGGAAGGAATCCGGTTGGGATCTGGTGTTCCCTGGGAATTTCTGGTGTTTTCTCTGGGAATTTCTGGTGTTTTCCCTGGAAAATCTGATTTTCCCTGGGAATTTCTGGTGTTCCCTGGGAATTCCTGGTGTTTCCCCTGGAAAAACCAGCGTTCCTCAGGAATTCCTCAGCCTCAGGGCTGAACGCAGTGCGATTCCCCCCAGTCCCCCTGGCCCTCGGAAAACCGGGAATTCCTCGGAAAACCGGGAGCCCTCCCTCACCGATCCTGCGGGAGAGGTCGATGCAGATTTCCTCGGCGCTGAGGGATCCTTGGGAATAAACCCGGCAGCGTTCCCGGTCCTCATCCCCGCTCCAGTGCAGGAACACCTTGACCCCGGAGCCGGCCGGGAATCCGCAGCCTTCGGCCTCGGCCTTCACCCCGCGCTGGCACAGCGACATGGCGGCGGCTTCCCGAGGGGGAAAAACCAGGGATTTGGATCAAAAACCAGGGATTTGGATCAGAAAACAGAGATTTGGATCAAAAATGGCATTCCCAAAGCTTGGAGAGTCTCGGGGGGGAAAAGGGGAAGCAGCGCCGGGATGGGCCAGGAAGGGGTCGGGATCTTCCCAGATCTTCCTCCCACCTCTTTTATCCAGCAAAATCCCAGTAAAACCAGTTTGTCCCAGTAAAGTTTGATGGTGGTGGTGGACGGGGATATGGGGGAAAAACGAAGGCACAGAGCAAATTCCGGTGGTTTTTTTTGGGGGGGGGGGGGAAAGGGTGGATTTTGGAGCCATTTCCAGATGGGGTTTGGCTCATTCCCAGATGGATTTTGCCCCGTTTCAGGGTGGATTTGGGGATTTTCAGGAGGGATTTCGGACCCGTTTCTGGTTGGAATTTTGACCCCTTTCAGGATGGATTTTGACCCTTTTTGAGGTGGATTTGGATTCGTGTCAGGATGGATTTTGATCCTTTATGGAGTGAATTTTGACCCATTCCAGGGAGGATTTTACCCATTTGGGGGTGAATTTCTGACCCATTCCAGGGTGGATTTGACTCATTTTGGGATGGATTTCTGACCCACTTCAAGACGAAACTTTGACCCGTTCCAGGGTAGATTTCGACCCACTTCAAGCTGAAATTTTGACCCATTTTGGAGTGGATTTTGACCCATTTCACCCTCTCAGAAGAGGTTTTCCCCCCACACCCCCACTTGGTACCGACCCCCGTCCCCTCTCTCCCCCGCACCCCGCTTGGTACCGGCCCCGTCCCCTCACAGCGTTGGTTCCGGGCCCCCTCCCGGTTTGTACCGCCCTCCCCCCGGTTGGAACCGACCCCTGTCGCCCGTCCCCGGTTGGCGTCAGCCCCCCGTTGTCCCCCGGTTGTCACCGGGCCCTGTCCCCCTCCCTGTGTTGGTACCGATCCCCCCCCCGGTTCCCCCCGTTGGTACCGGCCCCGGCCCGGCCGCCGCTCCGGCTCCCTCCGCCCCGCAGAGCCGCCGCCTCCCATTGGCCCGGAGAGACGCGCGCTGCCATTGGTCCGCGCCGCATCCGGGCCACGCCCACGCGCCTTCTCCCCATGGGTGGGGCGCGGCGGTGGGAAATTATCTGATTGGCTGAGAGGCGAGAAGGGGCGTGGCCTCGTAGGGGCGAGGCGCTGGACAAAAGAGGCGTGGCCACGTCGCCCAGGGGGCGGGGCTTGAGGGGCACAGCTGGATCCAGAATCGGGGGGGCACAGCTGGATCCAGAATTGGGGGAGCACAGCTGGACCAGGAACGCAACTGGACCCAAACTGGGGGTGGGAGGGGCTCAGCTGGATCCGGACTGGGGGGCAGTGCTGGAAGGGGCACAGCTGGACTGGGATGCAAGCTGGGGCCACATCTGGATGGAGACACGGCCACATCTGGGCCCAACCCCATCAGGGGATCCCCCCCCAAATCCCCCCGGCAAGGGGCTGGCACGATGGGGATGGGGGGGGTCACAGCCCCCTGCCCCTCCAGTTCGTCACCCGTCCCCCACCCCCTCCCCAAAATGTCCCCAAAACGCCCCCAAACCCCCACTCCACACTCAGCTTCTCCAATCTCTTTATTCTCCGCTCCGGCACCGCGGCTCTGACCTTCCCCCGCCCCCCCAAAAACCCACGGACCCCCCCCCAGATCTCGGACCGGGGGGTGCCGAGGGTGGGGGGGCCATGAGGGTGGGGGGGGGGGGTCCAACAACCTCCCAAAAAGTCTCTACGGCGTGAAAAGCGCGGGGAGAGGCGTGAGGGGAGTGGGGAGGGGGTGGCGAGGAGGAGGAGGAGGGGAGGGGGAGTTGGGCACAACCCCTCCCCGCCTGCTTTTGCTGCTTTTCCCACGGGGTGCGTGGGGGTTTGTTTTTTTTTTTGTAATTGACCTTTTCCGCCTTTTTTTCTCCTGTTTCCTGCAGCACAGCGGGGGGGGGGGGGGGGGCGGTTTGGGATCAAGGATTCTTGCCCTTGTCCTCGGCGCCGTTCTCCTTCTTGATCTCCTCGTACACGGCTTCCCCGGCGCCTTTCTCCGCCCCGTCCTCCCCTTTGGTGTTGGGGACCCAGAGCCCCGAGGCGATGCAGCGCTTCATGTGGTACTTGGCCTCCTAAAAAAAGGGTGGGGGAGATGCTCAGGGAGGGGATTTGGGGACTCCCCGAAGGGTTTGGGGACCCTCCCGAGGGGTTTTTGGGGGTGCAGACTCACGGTTGGGTCCATTTTGATGATTGTGTCCTGCAGCATCTGAACGTCTTTGACGTCGAAGCATTTCTGCAGCTCCTGCCGGGCCCAGGGACTTGGTTAGCAGTGCTGGGAGCAACTGGGATATACTGGGAGCGACTGGGATTAAACTGGGAGTGACTGGAATCACACCGGGAGCCACTGATTCCCACAAGGAAACGCCCCAAACACTCCAAAGAACCAAAACTGGAGGACTTAACCTCAAAATCAGACTTGCACTGGGAGTGACTGGGAGCAGTCGAATGCCACGAGGAGCCCCCAAACCTCCAACGCTCAGAATTTCAGGGTTTAGCCCCAAAAGCCACTCAGAGGAGGGCGGGGATTTGTGGGATCGCACTGGGAATGACTGGGAGTTACTGAGTGTTAAGAGGGGCCCCAAAACGCCCTAAAACTGGGGGATTTCACCCCAAACCCGGCCACTCACGGCAGGCAGGGACTCGTAGACGTCCACGGGGTCGAGCCCACCGGGCCCGAGGCGTTTCTGCCGCTCCTCCTCCTGGTACTCCCGCAGGGCCTTTTCCAGCCGCGCCCGCGCCCGGCCCCGAACCCGCTCCTTGAAGGCCTCCAGCTCCTCCGTGAAGCCCTCCAGGTACTGCTGATCCGCCGTCTGACGGGCAAAGAGGGGGTTCAGGGGGGGTTGGACCCCCAAATTCCCACCCCCGGGGTCCCCCCGGCTCTGTCTCGTCCCGTCCCGCGGTGCCGGGAAGCTCGCGGAGAGTTGGGGTGGGAGGGAAGGGTTTGGGGGTAAAAGAGGGGGGATTGGGGGTGAGTTGTGCCTTGGGGGGGGGGTGTCTGAACCCCCATTTGCAATCCCTGAACTCCATTTTCCTGCCTTTGAAACCCCATTTCCATCCCTGATCCCCCAATTCCACTCCCAAACCCCCAATTCCAGCCCTAAATCCCCAATTCAAATCCCAAATCCCCAATTCCACCCCCTAAACCCCCATTTCCACCCCCTAAATCCCCAATTCCAAATCCCCATTTCCAATCCCCCAATTCCACCCCCTGAGCCCCCTTTTCCACCCCAACCCCACTCCGCCAGATCCCCCTGGTCAAACCTCAAGAAAGGGGGAAAAACTTTGAGGCTAAACCCGTGGAAACTGGGGGTCCTCTCAGCCCACTCGGGAATTTTGGGGTGCCCGGGTGGGATTTTTACCTTGATTTTGGTGAAAAACTGCCGGAAACAAGCCCTGGGGTCCACCTTGAGGCTCTTGGCCAGCTCCAGGATGAACTGCATGACGATGGTCTGGTGGGCCACCTGCTCCATCAGCGCGTGTTTCTGGGGGGGAGGAAAACGGGGTAAAAATCCCCAAAATCCCCCAAAATCTCCCCGTTCCCCACTCATCCCAAATCCCTTTTTTTTTGGTGGGAAAAAGATGATTCGGGTGAGGGAACCCCTACATCGATGGGGTGAGGTCAATGGGATGAGGCTGGGTTGGATTTGATGGTCTTAAAGGACTTTTTCATCCCAAATTATTCCCAAATTCCCTGATTTTGTGGCCAGTGACGGGTTCCTCATCCCAAAAAAACCCCAGAACTGCAGAAGGGGGGTCTGGGGGTGAACCCCTCTCTCTAAAGAAGGAGTAGCTGCTTTTATAGGATGATTTTAAAGATCTTTCCCCACCTCGTCTCCTTTATAATTCCCCAATTCCCTCATTTTTTTTTGGCAGGAAAAAGCCCAGTGAGGTGAGGGCAACGCAATTCCAGCCTGGAAAAAGGGGATTTTATCCTGATTTTACCCCAATTTCTCACCTCTTCCACCTCCAGATCGATGCACCAGATGACCAGGTAATTGGCCGTCTCCTCGCAGACCAGGTGGGGGTTATCCGAGAGGTATTTCTGGCTGTCATCCCAGCGCCTCAGCATCCCTGGGGAACAGGGAAACAGGCAGGTTTCCCCCTCGTTAAACTCTGAACTTCATCAGGGAAACGGTGGGGGAGAAAGGGGAGCAACTCGTCCCGAGCTTTAATTAAACCCACCCCTTAAATGTGCCTCAACAAAGGGGAAAAAAAACCAGGAAAAACGCCCAAAATCCGCAATTTTTCAGTGGAGTGAGAGGATTCCCAGCTGATCCCGACACGAGAGGATGTTCCCAAGCTTGGAGAACCCCAAAAAGCTGTTCCCAGCTCCCTAAATCCCCCCCCTAAACCCTCACCAAAGTGTTTAATCTGCTTCTCGTATCGCTCCACGAAGGTTTTGTGTTTCTTTTCCTTCTGCTCCTCCGTCTCCTCCTTCTCCTCGGGTTTCACGTTGAAAACGCTCTGGGAAGTCGAAGGAAACAGGGAACGATTTAGGGGGGGACCCCCACGGAATCAGAGGGGACACGGGGGGGGCTCCCCCAAACCCACCTTGCTGAAGCCGTCCTTGCTGAGCGTGTCCACGTTCCAGGGCATGTTCTTCTCCTTCTTCCTCAGCTCCTCCAGCTTGTTCTCCCAGCTCTTCTCCTCGTTCTTCAGCTGCTGCGCCTCGGCCTGGAGCTTCTCCAGCTCCCCTTTCCCGCTCTCCGGATCCGCCACCTCCAGCTCCTTCATCTTCTTCTGGCACTCGGCGAGTTTCCGCTTGCACTCCCGGCAGCCTTTATCCAGCTCCTCCTTCTCCTTCTGGAACTGCTCCATCCGCTCCACGCGGGCCTGGGTGGGAAACACGGCAAAAAACGAGGCTGGGCCGTCGTTCATTTGTCGTTCCCGGCGGTCCGAGGTGCCCCACGGGCTTCCCTGGGTCTGCTATCCCTCGGGAACACGGCGAAGCTGCTCCGAGGGGAGGCAACACCCCCAAATTTCCCTCGATTCAGGGGAAAACTGGAGCCTTTCCGCACAGCTCTGGAATGTTTTGCTGGAAGTGGGAGGGAATGATTTTCCATGGGAAATTGGGGGTGACTCTGGAATTCTGGCGCTTCCAAGACCCCGAGGATTCGGTGCAAGGCCTTGAAAGTGTCACCACAGGTCGGCCTGGGAAGTCGTGAGGAGTCTGTGCCCCTCAAAGTGCTTCTCGAGGGAACAAAAAGCCCCTGGACACGGCAGGGACTGGGGGAATAGAGCAGGAACTCCGCGGGGACAGGGAAGGGGGGTGTCCTGGGGTCACCACAGGGGTGGGGGAACCCCCCCGGTGCGGGTCCCAGGGATGATCCTGCGGGAATACGGGGAGCCCCCTCCCCCTGGGGGCATTCCGGGTCAATCCTGTGGGAACAGGAGGCTGATCCTGTGCGGAAAGGGAAGCCCCCAGCCCCATGGGGGTCCCTGGAGCTGGCTGCGACGGGAACAGGAGAACAACCCCTCTCCTTCCCCTTCCCTGAGGGGATCCCGGGGCCGATCCTGTGGGAACAGGGGGAGCGCAGGGAGGGGCCCCCACCCCATGGCGGTCCCAGGGACTGGCTACCACGAGAACAAGAAAACATCCTCCCTTCCTTCCCATTCCCCTTCCCTCTGGAAATCCCGGGGCCGGTCGCCATGGGAACGGGCCTCCCGGGGAGTGCCAGGCCTGCGGGGTGGCGCGGGCCGGCCGAGCCGCACCTGGTGCCGCCATCGGAAGAGACTGGCGGTGTCGATGTTGGGGTGAGTCTCGTCCTCGTCGTCCGAGACCTCGATGTGGTCCCACACGCTGTAATCCACCATGGCGCGGCCGCCGCGACCCTCCGGCACCCGCCCGTCCCGGCCGCTTCCGCCCGCGCCTGACGCACTTCCGCCCGCGCATGACGCACTTCCGACCGCCCTGCCCGCCCTTCTGAGCCTGCGCGCAACCCGCCTGAAGCCGCCGCTGCGCCCGGTTCAAAGGCGGCGGCGGATTTAAAGAGACGCGAACCACTCCCCTCCCCCCCCCACCTCAAACCTGAGGATCGCTACGCTGCCTTTTATCGGCGGGTTTAAGGGATTAAATTGAAGGAAAGCAGTCTTTTCCACGATTTTAAGGGTTTAAACTGAAGGAAAAGTCTGCCTGTTCCACCTCTGTCAATTAAATCTCTTTGAAGAAGTTTAATGGACAGGGAATCCCCTCTTTCTGTTATTTTAGGGTTTCAGTTGAGGGCAAGTCAAACTTTTTGTTTAAATGGTTAAATTGAGGCGGAATCTCTGTTTTCCCTCATTTCCCTCATTTCCATTTTTAAGAATTAAATTGAGGGGGCAAACCCCCTTTTTCATTATTTTAAGGGTTTAACTAGAGAAGTTCCCTTAATTATGAGGGAAAAGGGTGGAAAATGTGAGGGGAGAAAAAAGGGCGGGAAACGTGAGGGGAGAAAAAGAGCGGGAAACGTGAGGGGAAAAAAGGGCGGGAAACGTGAGGGGAAAAAAGAGCGGGAAACGTGAGGGGGAAAAAAGGGCGGGAAACGTGAGGGGGGAAAAAAGGGCGGGAAACGTGAGGGGAAAAAAGGGCGGGAAACCTGAGGAGAAAAAGGTGGAAACCTGAGTGAAAAAGGGCAAAAAACGTGAGGAGGAAAGGGCAAAATCTTAAGTAATTTGTAGGGTGCTCACCCCCACCACCTACCCTATGGTTTAAGTCAGAGACCCCCAAAACATCCCCCCCACCCACAGCTCAGCCCCACACAAGCCCCCCAAGATTGCCCCCCATAACAAACCTCCATTACTGAGTCCTGAGGCTTTATTAGAAGATTTTATGGGGGGTAACACACACAAGACCCCCCCAAAATAGTCTACAAAAATAGAAGTGCTAAAAGCCCCCCAAAAGAGAGGGGGGCAAGGTCCAGGCCCCCCAAAACGAGGTGGGGAGCTCAGGTTTGTAGTGTCTGAAATGGGACCAGCCCAGAGTGAGGGGGTGTTTGGGGGCTCCCCCAAAACTCTGGGGGTGTTTGGGGCCCCCCTCGAGTCTGAGGGATTTGGGGGGGGGTTTTGAGGACCCCCCCTCAGCTGGAGGGAGCCCAGCCATGAGGGGTCCGTGCTCGCCGGGCGACTGTGGCCAAGCGCTGCTGGGCCAGGAAGGACTGAGCCCCACTGGCGAAGCCCCGTGGCGCCGTCCCTCCCTCCTGCTGCTGCAGTGCCAGGCCCTGAGGGGACACGAGGGATTAGTGGGGACCCCCAGACCCACAAAGCCCGGAGAGGAACCATGGGAAACCCTTCAAGTGAAGGGACCCTCCCATTTATATCCCCCCAACCCCAGGAACGCACACCCCCATAGATGCCCCCACCCACAGGGACCTGTGAGCCCCCCGATGTCCCCGTGTCCCCTCACCATGTTGTACCAGGCGGTGACCAGCAGCCGCTCCTCGCGCTCCCGCTGCGCCCGGCTGCGCTCCCAGTCGCTCTGGGGGGATGTTTTGGGGGGCTCAGCTGGAGCTGGAGACCCCCAGGATAGCCCCCCGACCCTCCGGACCCCCGCTCACCTCCAGGTGCCGGATCAGCGCGTCCTTCTCCTGCAGTTGGTTCCGGAGCAGCTGCAGGACGGGGGCCAAAGGGGGAGTCGCGGGTGGGTCCCCAGGCGGGACCGAGGGCTTTTGGGGGGGCGACCTCGTGGAACCTCTAAATCCTGATCCTGTAGGGGGAACAAAGAGGGGGGGTCAGCTACGAAGGACCCTCAAACCACCCCAAATCTTCCCGGGGAAACTGAGGCACGGCTCAGCTCCTGCCTGCTCCACTCCACCCAGACTCCCCCCAGACCTCACCCCCCCAGGACCCCCCCCAAAATCCTGATAACCGCTCAGGACCCCCTCCTCATACCATCCCTGGAAGACTCCAGTTTTTCCTCCTCTTCCTCCTCCTCTCCCTCTGGCAGCTCATCCCTGGAGGAGCAGGGGGTGCTCACAGGTTGGGGGTGTTGGGAGGGTTCCCCAACTCCCTTCCCCCCCCCAGGCCCTAAAACTCACAGGTCCTCTGGGGTCTCCTCCACCAGCAACAACTGGGGGGAAGCAAGAAAGAGGTGAAGCAGGTGCCCCCAAAAAAATACGGCCCCCCCAAGACACCAAGACCCCCACAATGAATTGGGGCCCCCCCTTGATATTGAGAGACCCCCACCAAAATCTCCCCGACCCTCCCTCACTCACCTCCTCCTGGAGCCTCCCCTGCGCTGTCCGAGGCTCGGCCGCCTCCGTGGCCTCCAGTCTGTGGGCGTGGGGGGCATTAGGGACTGGGGGAGTAGGGACTGGATCAGTAGGGACTGGGGGGGGGGGTGCTTAGGGGTGTTTTGAGGACCCCCTGACCCCCCCAGTCCCCCCACCTGTGCCGGAGCCGGTCCCGCTGCAGCCGCAGCCGTCGGTTCTCCCGTCGCAGCCGTGTCACTGTGTCCCTGGTGGGAGGACACCAGGGTGGTCATGGGGGACCCCACAAATGGTTGGGGACCCCCCCTCAGGGGGTTGGACACCCCCCTTGGACCCACCTGAGCTCCGCGGGAAGGATCTCAGCTGCCAAATTCCGGGGAGGGGCTGGGCCCCCCTCCAGCCCCGTGTCTGTGGGGGGGTGAAAAGTGGATTATGAGTGGGGGGACAGGAGGTGACATCCCAAAACGGTGCCCTGGGAATTCCTCCTGCACACCCAAACCCCCCCAGGACCCCCCCAAACCCTGCAAATGCCCAAAGTGGGGGTTCTATGGTGTCTCGTACAAGGGTTGTCCTCGCTCAGGTGCGTGTCCCCTCCCGCCCAGGCGTTCTGTCACCTCCTGATGGCATCTGTCACCTGCTGGGGGGGGTTTTTGTGGCCCCCCCGTGCTCACCTGCCTGGCTCAGGTAGCTCTGCTGCACCTGCACGCAGCGCAGCTCCTCGTTGGCCTCGCGCAGCGCGTCCCGCTCCTCCAGCAGCCGCTGCGTGGGGACAGGGCGGGTCAGGGGGGACCCCAGGTGCGTCCCCAGCTGCGTCCCCAAGCCTTGCCCACCTCCTTCTCCTGGCTCAGCGCCTCGAATCGCTCCTGCAGGTGCCGGAACTCCAGGTGCCACTTCTCGGCCCTCAGCGCCGCCTCGGCCTGCTGCCCGCTCAGCTCCTCCACCTGCGCGGGGACACCGCGGTGGCCCTGGGCACCGTGACCACCGGCCGGGGAGCCGTGCCCCCTTTCCCCGCCGCCTCACCTGCCTGCGGGCGGCCTCCAGCTGTGCGCAGCCGGCCTGGGCGCGGCCCAGCTGCTGCTGCAGGTGCGCGGCGCGGCGCACCTGGGCGGCATGGCGCTCCTCCAGCGCCCGCACCCAGCGCCGCAGCTCCCCTGCCGCCGCCGCCCGGCCCCGGTACGTGGCCACCGCCGCCTCCAGCCGCCCTGCCCGCGCCGACGACGCCCTGGGGGACGGGGGGACAGCAGCCACGGTGACATCCCGGGATGCGAGGAACCCCCAAACCTGTCCCGCTACACCTGAGCCCCGGTACGCAGCACCTGAGCCCCGATACGTGGCCACCGCCCCTCCGCCGACAGCACCCTGATGGTGACGGTGACACCACAGCCCACGGAGCCTCCGAGCAGCCCCCCCGGCTCACCTGAGCAGGCGCCCGGCTCACCTGAGCAGGTCCATCTCGTCGCGCAGCGCCCGCGCCTCCCCGGCCAGCCCGCTGAGCTCCTGCGCCCGCTCCTGCAGCCCCCGCGCCTCCTGCTCCAGCCGCGAGCAGCGCGCCCGCAGCTCCTCCTTGCCGCTCTCCAGCCTGCAGCGGGACCGCCCCGGCCTCAGGTGAGCGCCACAGGTGAGGGGGGGGGGATCGCAGGGAGCGAGGCCTCACCTGTAATTCTCCTCCTGCAGCTCCTCCACCTGCGTCTGCAGCCGCAGGAGCTTCTTGGCGGCGGCGCCGGCGGCGTCAGAGTCGAGCTGCTCCCGCAGCGCCCGGTTCTCCGCGGCCAGGTGTCCCTTCTCCTCCAGCAGCGTGGCCACCTGCGGCGCCCGGGTGTGTGGGGAGGGCTCCAGGCGTGCGGGATCCCCTCCCAGGTGCTCCCACCCCTCATACGAGCCAGCACAGAATCCCCTCCCGCTCACCCTCAGGTGGAAGTTGGGGGGGGGGCACAAGATTTGAGGACCCCCCCGGTGAGTCCGGGCCTCACCTGCTGCTCCAACTCGCGGCAGCGCTGCCCCGATCCCCCCCCGGCTTCCTCGGGGGGCTCCTGGCTTAGGAAGTAATAGCGGCGGGACTGGGAGGGACACAGGGGGGTCGGGGGGGGCTCAGAGACCCCCTGAGACCTCCAAATCCCCCCTGAGACACCCCCAAATCTGCCCCCCCCCACCTGAGCGTCGAAGTTCCCATAGGTCTCAGCCGCCATCGGCTCCGACGGCTCCGGATCCAAGAGCTGCCACGAGGGAGGGAGAAATTTGGGTTCGGAGGAGGCTCAGGGGGGCTTCAGGCCCCCCAGAGGGTCCCCAAAACTCCCCTGGGCCCCCCCCCAAGCCCTGTGGTCACACACAAGGTGTCCCAAACCCCCCCAACACCCACCAGGACCCCCAAAACCACCCCCAGGGACCCCCAAAGTGCCCCCACCTCCTGGATCGCCGTCATCACCTCGTGCTGCACCGACTCCTCCAGCGTCATGATGCGCTGGATGTGCTCTGGTGGGGGATGATTTTGGGGGGGGGTCAGGGGGGTGTTTTGGGGGGGGTCGTGGGCCCCCCCCCACCCCAGCCCTCTGCACCCACCTTCGCGCCGGTCGCAGCTCACGGCGCAGCCCAGCACCAGTCGCACCAGTTTGCCCAGTTGCTCGGGGTCACCGTGCTGGGCCGCCAGCGCCACGTCCGGCACGTGCTGCTCGGCCACGGCCTGGCCCAGCACCTGGAGGGGGGGGGGGGGTCTGGGGTCAGAGCCCCCCACCCTGGGGATCCCCCCCACCCACCCTCAGGGACTCCCCCAAACCGCAGGGGAGCCCCCCAACCCAAAACGGGGGGGTTCCCCAAGCCCAGGACCCCCCCCAGGACCCCCACTCACATCCTGCCAATACTCCAGGACGCTCTGCAGCACCTTGCGCAGGTTGTTCACCTGGGGAAGGGGGGAAAAAGGTGGGAACTCCTCCCCAGAACCCCCAAATTCTGTCCCCCCCATTTGTGTGGTCCTTGGGTACCCCAAAACGGTCTCTCTCCAAAGAGCCCCCCCAAAATCGGCCTCCAAACAGCCCCCCCAAGTTGTCACCAGAAAGATCAACACCCCAAACAAGCCCCCTCAAAGCCCCCCCGATCAGTCCACCCCAAAAGCCCCCCCCCAAAACCAGGCCCCCCAAAAATCCCCCCAAAACCAGGCCCCCAAAGTCCCTCCCCAAAAACAGCTCGCCCAAAAATGACCTCTCCTTTAACTGCCCCTAAAACCAGCCCCCCCAAAACAACCCCCAAAATCAGGCCTCCCCCAAAACGAGCCCCACATTCCGACCCCTCCCAAAAAAACCCCATCCCACCCCAAAACATGCTGCCCCCCTCCCCCCCACCTTGAGCCGAGCGCTCCCCTCGGCGTCCTCCCGGATCTGGCCCAGCCACGTCTCATCGAACCACGAGGAATCGCTGAGGGAGGGGGCACGGGGACGGGGGGGGTCCCCAAAATCAGCCCCGGCCTCTTGGGGGGGATGGGGGTGTCCCGAGGTGGGGGGGGGGGGACGCGCCCCCAACCCCAAAAAACAACTCACATTTTGTGCAGGACGTGGGCGAGGGTCACCCCGCTGGCCAGGTCTGGGGGGGCCGCGCACGGCGAGGGGGGGTCAAAGGTTTGCAGCTGGGGGGGGGGGGGGGCAAAAGGGGGGCGTCAGGAAAACCCCAAAACTCCCAAACAATCCCTTCGGGGGGGGGTCAGGGCACCCCAAAACCCCCAGACCCACTGGGGGGGGCATAGAGGGGGGTATAACCCTTTAACCCCCCCTAAATTTGTGGGGGGCAAAGGGCGCTGGGACAGGGACAAAGGGCGGGGAAGGGGACAAGGCCTCGGACACGTCTCTGGGGGCGGTCAAAGGTCCCCGTGGGGGGTCAAGGGGACATGGGGGGTTCGAAGGGGTTATGGGGGGGGTCACAAGAATTGAGGGGGGGTCAGAGGGTCCCAGGGGGTCACAAGGACTCAGCAGGTCCCCGGGGGGGGGGGGGGTCACAGAGCTGAAGAGGGGTCAGAGGTGCCGGGGGCAGTCAGAGGGTCCCCGAGGGGGTCACAGGGTCCTGGGGGGGTCACAGCTGCCCCGGGGCGATCAAAGTTCCCAGAGGGTCCCGCAGCCGCAAGAAGCACCCGGGGTTCCCGGAGGGGTCCCGGTCCAACCCCTGTGGATCCCCGAGCACAGGGGGGGTCCCGCTTGGACCGGGGGGTCCCGGGGGGGTCCCGGCCCCCCTTACCCAGGTGAGCAGCGCCCCGCACGCGTCCCGCCCCGCCGCCATGTCCGGCTGGTCCTCCAGGGACACCGAGCCGCGCCCAGAGCGGCCGCACCTGCGTCCCGCCCCCTGCCCGACACACCGGCCCCGCGGCCTCCGGGACATAGAGGCGCACCTAGAGCGGCCGCACCTGCCGGCCGTGCCCGCTTCCGGCCGCGCCCCTTCCGCCATCCTCCTGGGCCACAGAGGCGGGAATAGAGCGGCCACACCCGCTCGCCGCGGCCCCTGGCGGGCGCGCCCCGGGTATAACGGAACCGGGTCCTCCACGGTCATAGAGTCGCGCCCGGAGCGGCCCCGTCCGCCGCTTCCCCGCCGCTCTCATGGCGCCCGGCGCGGCCCCGCCGGTGACTCATGGCCGCGTCCCGCCGCCCCCGCGGCCGCGCCCGTCGCGCCCCGCCGGGTCGGGGAGGGTCAAGCCGGGCCGTTCTCGCCGCGGGGCGGCAGCGGCGGCGACGCCCGCGCTGCGTCAGCGCTGAACCCGACGGCCTCGCGAGGGGCGGTGGTGGGTGGGGGCCGGAACCCCCCCAGTGCTCCCAGTATGGTCCTGGAACCCCCCCCTCATTCCCCCAGTGCTCCCAGTATGGTCCTGGCGGCATCACAGTGCTCCCAGTATAGACCCAAGACCCTCCCAGTGCTCCCAGTTTGGCCCTACAACACCCTGGGCCCTCCCCCCCGGACATCCGGGGCCCCCCCAGCCCGAAACCCCGGTGACGGTTGGGGCCGTTGGGGGCCCCGAAAGTCACTTTTGGGGTGGGAACGACACCCCGAGGCCTCCCCGGGACCGGGACCCCCCCACGTTGTTCCCCCAAATCCCCCTCTGCCCCCCCCGTGACTGGGGCACGCCGATGTCGGGGCTCCCCCCCAACATTTTCCACCCGTTTCACCTCTCTCCTTCCTGCTCCTACAGCGGGGGGGGGGACCAGGTGTGACCCCAGCTCTGCGTCCCCCCCTGAGGCCGGACACCCGAGGGTCCCCGCGGGGAAGGTCACGGTGGGGAGGGTCACATCAGCGGGTGTGACCTCGGGAGGGGGTGGATGCCCGGCCCTGAGTCACAAGGAAGGAGAAGTCGGGAGGGAAAATCCGGCCCCAAAATCCCCTAAAATCCCCTCAAATCCGGGAGGGGGAGGAGGGGCCTGTGCCCCCCGCCACACACGTCCCCACATGTGCACACGCGTGTGCGCCCAGCCGCGCCCTGACGGGCTGGGACACGCCGGGGACACGCCGGGGACACGCCCGGGCACGGCCCCCCCACCCCTGGCTGGGGGCTCTGAGGGTCCCGGCGGCTTTTGGGGGTGTTTGGGGGGGGGGGGTCCCTCGTGTGACTCACGCGGGGACACGGAGGGGACACGGGGGCAGCGGTGTGAGGTCAGGAGGGGACACGCGTGTGCGTGGCCGGGCACGTCACCCCCTGGCACACACCTGTGCCCCCGGCACACACCGGTGCCCCTCTTCCTCGTCCCCCCCTTGCACACCCGTGTCCCCTTTTTGCGCTCGCCTGTCCCCCCTTGCACGCTCTGCCTGCTTTTCACACCCGGCCTCCCTCCTTGCTCACCTGTCCCCTTGCTTTGACCTCACCTGTACCCTCCTCGCACACACCTGGCCCTCCCCGCACACACCTGACCCCCTTCGCTCACCTGTCCCCCCCTTTTCACACCTGCGCCCCCCAAATTCTCCCGAGGCTCCGCCCCTTTCCCCACCGGGGGCGTGTCCATGCGAAACGTGAGTGATTATTCATGAGGAGGCGTGTCCTCCCCCCCGCAGCCAATGGCGCCGCGCTTCCGCCGCGCGCGTCTATAAAGGGGGCGGGCAGCGCGGGGCCGCGGGTTCGAGTCCCGCCGCTCCCGGTGCGGCCGTGCGGATGGAGCCGCCGTTCTACCGCCCCGCACCCTTCCCCGGCGGCTTCTGCCGCCCCGAGCCCGACTACGGCACCTTACCGGGGCCGCTGCAACCGGGCCCCCCCCAGGAGCCCTTCCGCGGGCTCAAACCGGCGCCGTGCCCCGACGGCTCCTTCTTCGGGAGCGGCGCCGGTACCGGCAGCTTCTTCTACCCCGGTCCCGGCGAGCGCGACGGTTTCACCGGCAGCTTCGCGCAAGCTCTGGACGAGCTGCACCAACCGGGGCCGCCCAACGTGGCGCTCCCGGAGCCGCCGGCGCTGACGACGACGGCGGCGGGGATGGGGGGACCCTTCCCGGGGGTCCCCGGAGCGGAGGCGGAAGCGGCGGAGCCGGGCCCGGATTCCCCGGAGCGGCTGCAGGCGGAGCGGCGGCGGCTGCGGAACCGGCTGGCGGCGAGCCGGTGCCGGCGGCGGAAGCTGGAGCGCATCGCCCGCTTGGAGCAGCGCGTCCGGGGGCTCCGGGCGCAGAACGCGGCGCTGGCGGCCACGGCGGCGGGGCTGCGAGCCCAGGTGCGGCGGCTCCGCGGCTCCGTGCGGGACCACGCGGGCTCGGGCTGCCCGCTGCCCCCCGGTGCCGCGCTCGGCTTCTAAACCGCCCCCCGCCAGCGGGCACGGACCGGGACCGAGCGGGCTCCGGGGCAGCGCTGGCTCCTTCCGCGGACCCCCACGGACACTCCGGGGGATCCCCCGCACCTGGCTGGACACGGAGGGGCGGGGACCCCCCTGGCCACGGACGGGGATGTACCGGTGGGGGCGGCACGGACGCGGAGGCGCCGAGATGCTGCTGGACGAGGCCCGCGGCTTCGGGGGACCCCCGTGGACACGGACCCCCATCGGCTGCGGCTGCTGCTCGGCGAGGGGGAGGCCACATGGAAGACCCCCCTCCCCCCCAACGCGGACCTGGGGACCCCTAAAAGGACCCACGAGGATGGGGGACCCCTGGACTGGGCCCCCCCCCGTAACGGACCAGCCTGAAGGGACCGGCAGGACCAGAATCCCCCCCCCCGATCGAGGATCCTCAGGACCTGCGGGAACGGGACCTGTGGGATGGATGGGGACCCCCAAACAGGGCCTGGAGCCCCCCCAGCTGGGCCTGGGGACCCCCCTGGTTTTGAGGGGAGGGGTCGGGCCCTTCCAAATTGAGGATTCCGCCGGGAGGGGCTGAGTGCGCACCCCGAAGGGGGGTGTTTGGGGGGGCGTATCCCCCTCGTGACGTTTACAAGACCCCCCCCGGTGGGGAGCAGCCCCCGGGGACCCCCAAATCCCGGAGGAGGGGGGGGGGGCGATTTGTTGTCGCTGCTTCGTTTTTGGTACATTGTATTTAATTAATAATAATGATGATAATTGTGATACCGGCTCTGGTCGTGCTGAACTGGGGGCGGTGGGGGGGGGGGCCGTGCGTGTCCCCCCTCCCCCTCCCGTGGGAAGCCCCCCGCGTGCACCGGCGTCAACGGAAGTGGGCGGGGCCGGGGCTTTCCCCGCTGACGCAACCATGCCCAAATTTGGGCAGGCGGGAGAGGGAGGGGCCGTTCCGGGAACCCCCTCCCGCGCTGCCCGGTACCGCCCGCCCCGGGGCCGCGCTTCCCGGACGGGGAGCGGGGAGGGGGGGGGGTGACACACGAGGCTTCCGGGACCCCGCCGCCACCACCACCACCCTTCCCGGGACCCCCATCCCCGGACACTCCACCTCAAATCTTTCCCGGCGCTCCACAGATCCCGGGACCCTCCCCGGGCCTTTCCGGTGCTCCGCAGACCCCCGGGAACCCCTTTGCCCCGCACCGGGGGGGGGCATCCCGGCCCGTTAAGCCCCGCCCTTTCCGTTAAGCCACGCCCCCCTCCGTTAAACCCCGCCCCCGCGCCGTGGCGCCACTATAGAGACACCCGCCCGCGCTAAGCCCCGCCCTAAACCAAACCACGCCCCTTTAGACCACGCCCGCGCCATGATTGGCGTTGCCTTAGGGACACGCCCAGCTAAACCACGCCTCTGTGTGAAGCCCCGCCCCCGGAAGCCCCGCCCCCCGTTAGGCCCCGCCCCGTCATGGCGCTGTCCGCCCTGGAGCGGGACCCGGCGGGCGGGGGTCGCTTCTCCTCCGCCGTGCCCCCCCTGTGCCGCCGCCGGCCCTGCGCGCTCGGCGTGGACGAGGCGGGCCGGGGGCCGGTGCTCGGTGAGCCCGGGAGGGGGTCCCGGGGGTAACGGGAGCGGGGGGGGGGCCGGGGGACGGCTGTACGTGGCTGGGAGGGGTCCCGGTGCACCGGGAGTTCAGTGGGAGGAGTCCCGGTGCACCGGGGGTCCCTGCTCACCCCCCCCGTGCCCCCCCAGGGCCGATGGTTTACGCGATCTGCTACTGCCCCGTGGAGAAACTGGAGGAGCTGGAGGCGCTGGGGGTGGCAGGTGGGGGGTCCCGGGGGTCTCGGGGGTCGCGGGAGGGTTTCGGGGGTCCCGGGAAGGGGGCGAAGACCCCCGGGGATGCGGGGGGTGGGGGATGGAGTGGTGGGGGGTCAGGGAGTCCTGGGGGTGAGTGGGTGAGAAGCACGGGGGGGTCGCAGGAAAGGGGGATTGGGAGTTTCGGGGGGAGGTTTGGGGGTCTCAGGGGGGCGTTTGGGGTGCGGGGGGGTCCCGGGGGGGTCCCTCACCCCCCGGGTGCCCCCCCAGACTCGAAGACGCTGTCGGAGGCGGAGCGGGAGCGGCGCTTCGGGCTCCTGGAGGCTGCGGGGGGGTCGGTGGGGTGGGCGCTGCAGGTGTTGCCCCCCGACCACATCTCGGCCTCCATGCAGCAGCGGTGAGACCCCCCCCGAGCACCCTTGGGTGCCCCCGACCCTCCCCTCCTGGGTCCTGCCTGCTCCGTCTCCCACCCCCCCCCAAATTTTGGGGTGCTGGGGGGTGAGGGGCTTCCAATTTGGGGGTGACGCCCCCCCATCCCCCGACCTCCCCCCAGAGCCAAATACAACCTGAACGAGCTGTCCCACGACACGGCCACCGAGCTGATCCAGTTCGCGCTCGATTCGGGGGTGCAGGTGGCCGAGGTGGGTTTTTGGGGGGGGCCTGGGGGGGTGCTCATCCCCTCTGTGCCTCAGTTTCCCTCGCAGGGCGGAGCGGTTGGAGGGAGGGGAGGATCTGTGTTGTTTTGGGATGAATTTGGGGTGTTTCGGGGGTGATTTTGGGGGGCGTTGGGGGTGATTTAGGTCGTGCTGGGAGGGGAGATCCACGTGGGTTTTGGGGGGGGGGCTTTTAGGAAGGGAGGTCGGGGAGGTTGAGCTTTTTTAGGGGGGTTTCAGGGCATCGGGAAGGGGAGTCAGGATGGATCGGGGATTTGAGGGATCCCAGGGTGATTTGGGGGGGGGTCCCGGGGTGGTTTTGGGAACCGGGGGTGATTTTGGGGGGTGGTCCGGGGCTCCCCCCAGGTGTTCGTGGACACGGTGGGGCCGGCGGACAAGTACGAGGCCAAGCTGCGGCAGCGCTTCCCGGGGCTGGGGGTCACCGTGCGCCCCAAGGCCGACGCCCTGTTCCCGGTGGTCAGCGCCGCCAGCATCTGCGCCAAGGTGGGCACTGACCCCCCCCCCCCGGAGCTCTGAACCCCCCCAAACTGACCCCCCCCAAGAACCAACACCCCCCAACCCTCCCCCTCCTTCCCACGGCCCCTCAAATCTGCTCCCGGACCACCGAGTTTTGGGAGGGGAGGGCCGGACCCTGCACCCCCTCTGAGCCCCCCCCAAGCCCCTCAGAGCCCCCCCGCGACCCCCCCAGGTCGCCCGGGACCGCGCCGTGCTCCACTGGAACTTCGTGGAGGATTTGGGGGACCCTGACCGCGATTACGGCTCCGGGTACCCCAACGGTAGGAGCCGGGGTGGGGGGGGGGAAGGTTTGGGGGGGGGCTGGGTTCCCATTTTGGGGTTCCCCTGACGCCCCCCCCCCCTTCCCGCTCCCCTTGCAGACCCCAAGACCAAGGAGTGGCTGAGGAGGAACCTGGAGCCGGTTTTTGGGTTCCCGCAGCTCGTGAGGTTCAGCTGGGGGACGGCGCAGGCGCTGCTGCAGCGCGAGGGGGTCCCGGTGCAGTGGTACGGGGGGGGGTCCCGGGGGGGGCACGGGGGGGTCCCGGGGGTGGTGGGCAAAGGGGGGTGGTCCCTGTGGAACTGGGGGGGTCCTGTCGGTGCGATGGGGGGGGTCAGGTTCGGCGCCCCCCCCTCCCCCCGAACTCCTGTGCCCCTGTTGCCCCCCCCAGGGCTGATGAAGACCCCACAGACGACCCCACGGCCCCCCCCTCGGTGCTCTCCTACTTCGCCCGGAGCCCCCCCCGGCGCCTCCCCCACCGCTTCTTCCAGGAGCGCAGCCTGCGGCCCCTGGCCGAGCTGTGACCCCCCCCGAAACGGGGAGACCCCCCCCGAAACGGGGACCCCAAAACCTGGTGATTGTTTTGTAATAAAGAATTTTAAAAACAACCGAAATCTCCTTTTTTTTTCGGGGGGGGGGATGGTCAGTAATTTGTGGGCCGGGGGGGTCCATACGGACCCCCTTGAGCTGAAGTATTTTGGGGGGGGGTTGAGCCCCCCCAGACCGTGCCCCTCCCACCCACGGGGGGAAGGGAACCCAGGTGCCCCCCCCGCACCCCCCCCCGTTAATCAGCCCTGGCCAAACGCCTGGAAACCGCCGTGTCCTCAATCCCGGGGGATTAGGGGTCTAATCTGGGGGGGGGGGGTCACACCGGGGCGGGGGGGGTGTCCCTGAGCACCCCAATGCCCCCCCCCCACCCCCCCCATGTGGGGCGCGTTTTTTGGGGGGATTTCAGCGCTGCAATGGGGCGGCGGGGGGGGGGTCGTGGCAGGGGGGGGGGGCGGTGCTGCGAGACCCCAATTCCCGCGGGGGGGGGCGCTGGGGGGGGGTGCAGACCCCTCCTCGCCGCCGTTCAGCACCGCGGACAGCGGGAATGGGGGGGGGGCGGGGATGGCGGGGGCACCGGGAGCGGCGTGGAGCCGCCCCTCCGCGGGGTGGCGCCCTCGCCGCGCGGGGCTGGGCGTGGCCGGGGCGTGGCCGGGGGGCGTGGCCGGGGGCGGGGCGTCCCGGGGGTCCCGGGCGATGGCGGAGGGCGGCTGAAGGGGGGGGGGGCTGCGGGTACCGGGGGCTGCCGGGGGGGAGGGGGGGAAGCGAGGCCGGGACCCCCCCGCACCGGCACCGGCACCGGCGACATGGACGATTCGGGCGTGATCCGCCGGCGGCGGCTGCAGGTACCGGGGGGGGGGGCTGTTATTGAGGGGACGGGGGGATGACGGTACCGGTACCGGGAAGGGAACGGTACCGGAGGATGAGGGGAATCGGTATCGGAGGGTGTCAATGCGGGGAGGGGCCGGGGAATCGGTACCGGGGGTTCGGTACCGCGTTCGGGAGTGGGGTGTCCATAGCGGGAGGGGGTCGTTACCGGGGGGGTGATGTCGGTATCGGTGCTGGAGGATGCGGGGATCGGTACCGGTGGGTATCGGAACTGGCGGGGGGTTGGTACTGGGATGAGGGGATCGGTACCGGAGGGATTTGGATCGGTACCGGGGACCGCAGGCCCTTCCGCAGGGGGTGCACGGCGCAGGGCGGTACCGGGCGGGGGGGTCAGCGCAGCCCCGGTACCGGGAAGGTCGCTCCGGGCGGGGTCGGCACCGGCGGGGGGGGCGATGCGGGCCCGGTACCGGAGGGCGTTGCGGGGCCGGGGGTGTTCGGGGGGGGCGGTTCGGACATCGCGCAGCCCCGGGAGGGGGGGGGGACGGAGGCCGCGGTGCCCTCCCCCCCAAAAAGCGCTGCTGCGGGGGTCGGTCCGGTGGGTCCGGGGGAGATCCGGTGGCGCGGGGGGGTCCGGGCCGCCCCCCACCCGTTGCCGTTGTTCCAGAAGGAGCTGCCGCTGCCGCGGAAGAGCAGCAGGTGAGACCCCCCCGTGCCCCCCACTGCGCCCCGATTGCGCCCCCCAAACCCCGCCCCAGGCCCCGCCCAGGCCCCTCCCACTGCAGCCGCCGCGGCCCCCCCGCCCCCCCCCGCCCCGCCGCCGCCCCGGACCCCCCGGAACCCCCCCGGAGCCCCCCGATGCCGATCCTGGTGGGCAGCAACATGTTCCGCCGCACCAAGAGGTACCGGGGGGCTCGGCCTTCCTCCCCCGCCGCCGTCCGTCATCTTCGTGCCCGTCATCCTCATCCTTCATCCTCCATGTCCAGCCTCAGCCTTCATCCTCAGCCTTCATCCTCAGCCTTCATCCTTCCCCACCTTCATCCTCCCCGCTCCATCCTCATCCTTCTGCCTCCCCTGCCCTCATCCTCCTTCATGCTTCATCCATCCTCCATCCTCATCGTCTTCATCCTCATGTCCATCTCTCTTCCATCCTCCTCATCCTCATCGTCTTCATCCTCATGGTCATCCCCCTTCCATCCTCCTCATCCTCATCTTCCTCCTTCTTCCTCCTCGTCCTCATCCCCCCTCCTTCATCCTCATCTCCCCTCCATCCTCATCCTCCATCTCCCCCACCTCCATCCTCATCCTACCCTCTCCCCCCTCCCTCCTCATCCTCCATCTCCATCCCTACACCCCCCCCGACCCCCTCCGGCCGCTGTTCCTCCCCCCGACCCCCCCTTCATGCCCCCCAAAATGGGTGGGGGGGGCTGTGGGTGCCCCCCTCCCCCAGCCCGTTCGGGACCCGCGTGGGGACGGGGGAGGGGGGTCCGTGTGTGAGGGGGGGGGTCCCGACCCCCACCCACGACCCCCCCACGACCCCTCCCCAGCTGCCGCACGAGCAACCGGAAGAGCCTGATCCTGACCAGCACCTCCCCCACCCTCCCGCGGCCCCACTCGCCGCTGCCCGGACACATCGGTGAGACCCCCGCACCCCCCCGGTGTCCCCAACATCCCCCCGGTGTCCCCAACATCCCCCCGGTGCCCCCGACCCCTCCCCGGTGTCACCCGGCCCCCCCCCCCTCTCCCAGCGCCCTCGACACCCTCCCGGTGTCCTCAAATCCCCCCGGTGTCCCCCGACCCCTCTCCGATGTCCCCAATCCCCCCCTCGGTGTCCCCCGGACCCCTCCCCGGTGTCCCCCAACACCCCCCCGGTGTCCCCGACACCCCCCCGGTGTCCCCACATCCACCGGAGTCCTCTGACACCCCCCGACGCCTGCGACCCCTCCCCGGTGTCACCCGGACTCCCCTCTCCCAGTGTCCCCCGACCCCTCCCCGATGTCCCCAATCCCCCCCACCATGTCCCCAACGCCCCCCCGGTGCCCCCCGACCCCTCCCCGATATCCCCAACCTCCCCCAAAGTCCCCGCTGAAACCCCCAAAGGGCCCCTTACAGACCCCCCCCGACCCCCCCAAACTGCCGGGACCCCGTGAAGGGACCCAGTTCCCCCCTCAGCCCCCGAGACCCCCCCCAAAAGACCCCCCCGTAACCTGTAGGGACCCCCACCAACCCTTGGGGTCCCTCCTGTCCCCCCCCCCTTTTTTCCCTGGGGTGGGTCCCAATCGCTTGGCCCCGCCCACCCGCGGTGGGGGCGTGGCCTGGCAGGGCGGGGGGGTGACGTCACCCTTACCTGTGTGTGGCCCCCCCCCCCCCCCCAGGTAACAGCCCCCTGGACAGCCCCCGGAATTTCTCGCCCAGCACCCCCGCCCACTTCTCCTTCGCCTCCTCCCGCCGGTGAGGGGGGGTCCGGGAGGGTCCGGGGGGGTCCCCGGGGTCTGGGGGGTTCGCCGATGTCGGGGTGGGGGGACCCAGCTTGGGGACACCTGTGAGGAGCCGGGGGGGGGGGGGTCTGGGTGGGGGTCCCCGGGGTCAACCTCAGTGTCCGAGGGGGTTCCTGGGGTCCGGAGGTGGTCGAGGGGGGGTTCATGGAGGATCCCTGAGGTCTGGGGGGTGTCCCCAGTGTCCGGGGGGTGTCCCCAATGTCCAGGGGTGTCCCCACTGTCCGGGGGTGTCCCCAATGTCCAGGAGCTGTCCCCAGTGTCCAGGGATGTCCCCAGTGTCCAGGAGCTGTCCCCACTGTCCAGGAGGGTGTCCCCAATGTCCGGGGCTGTCCCCACTGTCCGGGGGTGTCCCCACTGTCCAGGGATGTCCCCAGTGTCCGGAGGGTGTCCCCAATGTCCAGGGCTGTCCCCACTGTCCGGGGGTGTCTCCAGTGTCCGGGGGTGTCCCCAATGTCCAGGGCTGTCCCCACTGTCCGGGGGTGTCTCCAGTGTCCGGGGGTGTCCCCAATGTCCAGGAGCTGTCCCCAGTGTCCAGGGATGTCCCCACTGTCCAGGGATGTCCCCACTGTCCGGGGGTGTCCCCAGTGTCCGGGGGTGTCCCCACGCTCTCTGGGAGGGGTCCCAAGCGGCCAGAGGGTGGTGACAGGGACAGAAACGCTTGGGGACAGCAATCCCGGGTCCCCTCCCAACCCGAGGGGCTCCGGGGGGGTCTCCCCGGCGCGGGGGTCCCCTGACCCCCCCCCGTGCCCCCTCCCAGGGCTGACGGGCGCCGCTGGTCCCTGGCCTCGCTGCCCTCCTCGGGCTATGGCACCAACACCCCCAGCTCCACCGTCTCGGTGAGTCGGGGGGCTCGGGGACCCCTTCGGGGGGGGGGCTCGGGGGGCACTGAGGGGCTGCGGGAGGGTTTGGGGTTTGGGGGGGGTCCAGGGGGGTCGGTGGGTGCCGGGGGAGGGTCTGGGAGGGGGGATCCGTGGTGGGTTTGAGGGGGCCCGGGGGGTGTCCGAGGGTGCCGGGGGTGACACGGGGTGGTCCGGGGGATGACCCGGGGGGTCTGTCGGGAGTGCCGGGGGTGACACGGGGGGGTCCGGGGGGTGACCCGGGGGGTTCCGAGGGTGCCAGGGGTGACACGGTGGGGGTCCGGGGGGGTGACCCCGGGGGTCTGTCGGGGGTCCCGGGGGTGACGCGGGCGCGCAGTCCTCGTGCTCGTCGCAGGAGCGGCTGCACCAGCTGCCGGCGCAGCCCACGCCCGAGGAGCTGCGGTTCCTGTCCCGCCACTTCGGCAGCTCCGAGAGCCTGGCCGAGGAGGATGGGGGGGCCCGGGGGGGGCCGGCCCCCCGCCCCCGATCCCGCAGCCTCAGGTGGGCCCGGGGAACCCCCAGGCGCTGAGGGGGGCACGGGGATTTGGGGGGGATCGGGGCATTGGGAGGAGGCTGGGGGGGAATGTGGGGGGGTCACTGTGGGGTTGGGGGGACAGCAGGAGGGTGGGGGTCACTGCAGGGTTGGGGACCGTGGGGGTCACTGTGGGTTTAGGGAGGGGCCAGGAATTTGGGGGTGACCCAGGGTGGGGGGGACAACACCAGGGGGGTCCATGGGGCACCGTGGGGTGACCATGGGGGGTGACACTGTGACCCCCCCCAGCCCTGGGCGCTCGCCCTCGTCCCACGACAACGAGATCGTGATGATGAACCACGTGTACAAGGAGAGGTTCCCCAAGGTGGGGCTGGGCGCGCTCTGGGGGCAGTTGTGGGGGGTCCTGGGGGGCTGTGGGGTGGCCATGGGGGCAGTTACGAGGCCTCAGAGGGGTTGTGGGTGGTCATGGAGGTGGTTACAGGGTCTTGGGGTGGCCTTGACGTCAATTATGGGGTCCCAGGGTGGCCATGGGGGGCTGTGGGGTGGGGATGGTTAGGGGGTCTCGGGGAGGCTGTGGGGTGGCCGTGGGGATGGTCAGGGGGTCCCTGGCGGGCTGTGGGGTGGCCGTGAGGTCGGTTATGGGGTCCCGGGGAGCCGTGGGGACCCCTCCGCGTCGGTGCCACAGGCGACGGCGCAGATGGAGGAGCGGCTGGAGGAGTTTGTGCGCGGCTGCGGCCCCGGGGGGACCCCGCTGGCCGACGGCGCCCTCAGCTTCATCCAGCACCAGCTGGTGGAGCTGGCGCGAGACTGCCTGGCCAAGGCCCGCCACGGCCTCATCACCGCTGGCTACTTCTGCGAGCTGCAGGAGAACATGGAGCGGCTGCTGCAGGACGTGAGCGAGACCCCCCGCGCCCACACGGGACCCAACGGGGCTCAGTGGGGCCTAACGGGACCCAACGGAACACAATGGGGCCTAGCGGGGCTCAGTGAGGCCTAGCAGGGCCTAACGGGACCCAACGGGACACAACGGGGTTTAGCAGGGATCAACGCGACCTAATGGGACCCAATGGGACCTGACAGGACCCAATGGGGACTGAGAGGACCCAACAGGACCTAACAGGACCCAACAGAACCCAACAGGGTCTAGCGGGGCCTAGCAGGACCCAACAGGACCCCACAGGGACTGACAGGACCCAAAAGGACCCAACAGGGCCCAAGGGGACCCAAAAGGGATCAATGGGGACCAACAAGACCCAGTGGGACCCAACGGCGCCCAACACGACCCCGAGGGACCCCCAATTGTCCCCGTGTGTCCCCCCCCAGGCCTACGAGCGCTCCGAGTCGGAGGAGGTGGCCTTCATCACCCAGCTGGTGAAGCGGCTCCTCATCATCATCTCCCGCCCCGCGCGGCTGCTCGAGTGCCTGGTGAGGCCCCGCGCCCGTCCCCGCCCGTGTCCCCTCCCCTGTGCCCCCCACCCTCCCTCACCGGTGTCCCCCCCCACCCCCCGCTGTCCCCGCAGGAGTTCGACCCCGCGGGGCTGTCCCAGCTGCTGGCGGCCACCGCGGGCCGGGCCGAGGGGCCGCTCCGCGCCGACACCCCCCGGTACCTGCTGAGGCAGCTGGGCCGGGCACGGGGGGGACGCACAGGTACGGGGGGGACAGGTGGGGGGGGGACAAAAATGGAGGAGACAGGTGTGAGGGGACAAATATGGGGGGCACAGGTGTGAGGGGACAGCTGTGGAGTGGGGGGTTTGGGACACGGTGGGGACACAGGCAGGTATGGGGGGGCGCACACCTGTGACCCCACACCCACCTGTGACCCCCCCCAGACATGCTGCACCTGGAGGAGCCCGACAGCGGCGGCACCAACACCCCGGAGCCCGAGGAAGGGGCTGAGGTGGGCGCCGCGTCCCTCTGTGTCCCCGCCGTGTCCTCCCCGTGTGTGTCCCCCCCACGTCACCTGTCCCCCCCCCCACGCCCCCAGGGCCGCGCCGCCGCCCCCAGGCCCAAGGAGCCGCCAGGTGAGAGCGACTTCGAGACCATCAAACTCATCAGCAACGGCGCCTACGGGTGAGCGGGGAGGGGGTCCCGGGGCGGGGGCCGGGCGCGGGGGTCCCCGGGGCCGTGCCGTGACGTGCCGTGTCGCGCCGGCAGGGCGGTGTACCTGGTGCGGCACACGGCCACGCGGCAGCGCTTCGCCATGAAGAAGATCAACAAGCAGAACCTGCTGCTGCGGAACCAGGTGCACCAGGCCTTCGTGGAGCGCGACATCCTCACCTTCGCCGAGAACCCCTTCGTGGTCAGCATGTTCTGCTCCTTCCAGACCCGCCGCCACCTCTGCATGGTCATGGAGTACGTGGAAGGTGGGGCCGCACGTCGCGATATGGGGGGGGGGGGTCACGATATGGGGGTGGGTGTGGCGATATGGAGATGGGGATTGGGATATGGGGGTGGGTATTGGGATGTGAGACTGGCTATAGGGATATGGGGGTGGGTGTTGTGATATGAGGCTGGGTATCGTGATATGGGGCTGAGTATCGTGACATGAGACTGGATATCGTGATATGGGGCTGGGTATTGGGATATGGGGCTGGGTTTTGTGGTAACAGCTGTCCCCATGCCCCGCCACGTGCCCATGTCCCCCCATGTCCCCCCATGTCCCCACATCCCCCACGTCCCTCCATCTCCCTGTGTCTCCGTGTCCCCCCACATCCTCCCGTGTCCCCGCTGTCCCCGCTGTCCCCGTGTCCCCACCGTCCCTGTCCCCAGGCGGGGACTGTGCCACGCTGCTGAAGCACATCGGGGCGCTGCCGCTGGAGCTGGCCCGGCTCTACTTCGCCGAGACCGTGCTGGCCCTGGAGTACCTGCACACCTACGGCATCGTGCACCGCGACCTCAAACCCGACAAGTGCGGCCGGGGGCCCGGGGCAGGGGGGACTCTGGGGACACACCTGGGCCACGCCCAGCTCACCTGCGTGTCCCCTCCCTCGTCTGCCCGCAGCCTCCTGATCACCTCGCTGGGCCACGTGAAGCTGACGGATTTCGGGCTCTCCAAGATGGGGCTGATGAGCCTCACGACCAACCTGTACGAGGGGCACATGGAGAAGGACGCGCGGGAGTTCCGCGACAAGCAGGTGGGCACCGCGGGTGGGTGCTTCAGGTGGGCACAGGTGTGTCCAGGTATGCCCAGGTGTGCCCGGGTGGGCACAGGTGTGTCCAGGTGTGCCCAGATGTGGTCAGCTGTCCCCAGCTGCACTCAGGTGTGCCAGGGGAGCGGGGTGTGTCCCCAGTGGCCGCAGGGGCGTGTCCCGAGCTGAGCCCACCTGTCCCCAGGTGTGCGGCACCCCCGAGTACATCGCGCCCGAGGTGATCCTGCGCCAGGGCTACGGGAAGCCCGTGGACTGGTGGGCCATGGGCATCGTCCTCTACGAGTTCCTGGTGGGCTGCGTCCCCTTCTTCGGGGACACCCCCGAGGAGCTCTTCGGGCAGGTGATCTCAGGTACGGCCCTGGGGGACACGGGGACAGGGCAGGTGGTGCCAGGCACGGGGCTCTCTGCTCAGCTGTCCCCTCTGTGTCCCTGCTGTCCCCCCGTGTCAGACGAGATCCTGTGGCCGGAGGGGGACGAGGCGCTGCCCCCGGACGCGCAGCACCTCATCTCCTGCCTCCTGCAGCCGGACCCGCTGCGGCGCCTCGGGGCAGGTGAGACCCCACCCCAGACCCCCGGGATCCCCCCCGGGACCCCCAGGGACCCCCCCGGGACACCCCTGGGCCCCCCTGAGCCGATGTGGTGGCGCAGGGGGGCTCAGGAGGTGAAGGCCCACAGCTTCTTCGCCACGCTCGACTGGACGGGGCTGCTGCGGCAGAAAGCCGAGTTCGTGCCGCACCTGGAGTCCGAGGAGGACACGAGCTACTTCGACAGTGAGGGACCCCCGGGACCCCCCCCGACCCACCCCGGGACCCCCGTGGGGACCCCCTGTGGGACCACCCCGGGATTCCCCTTGGGTCACCCCCCTGGGCTCCCTGGATGCCCTTGGGACCCCCCCAGGACCCCCCCGGGACCCCCCCAGCCCCTCCCAGGGTCTCCTTGGGGTTCCTCCCCCCGCCGAGGTCACTCTGTGGGACCCCCCCTCACGCCTGTGCCCCCCCAGCGCGCTCGGACAGGTACCCCCACGTGACGTCGTACGAGGACGAGGACACGACGGAGGACGAGCCCGTGGAGATCCGGCAGTTCTCGTCCTGCTCCCCGCGCTTCAGCAAGGTGGGGGACGGAGGGGTGGGAGGGGGGACGCAGGTGTGGGGAGGGGCGATGGGAATTTGGGGACGTGGGAATGTGCAGAAGCTGGGGCGGTCCCGCGGGACTCTGGTGTGGAAGTGGGTGTGCCCAGGTGTGCCCAGCTGTGCCCAGCTGTGCCCAGGTGTGCCCAGCTGTGCCCAGGTGTGACCAGGTGCGGCCCCGCAGGTGTACAGCAGCCTGGAGCAGCTCTCGCAGGAGCCGAAGCCCAAGGGGCGCCCGCGGGACGAGGGGAGACGCGACGGCTTCGCCCGCGAGCGCGGCTGGAGAACGGGATCGCCTGAGCTGTGCGCACCTGGGGGGGGGTCCTGGGGGGCTCGGGGGGAGTGCAGGGGTCCCCCCGATGCCCAACGCCCGTGTCCCCGCAGGAAGCACCGCTCGGCAGGTGAAGCCGCCCCCCCCCGAGGGCGAGGGCAGCCCCCCCCCGGGCGCTCGCCGCCGCTTCTCGGCGCTGCTGGAGCCGGCGCGCCCCGGGGCCCCCCCGGAGGAGCGGCAACCCCCCCGCAACGGGGGGCGCGAGGGACCCCCGGATGGAGCCAGCGAGGAGCCAGGTGCGTCCCGGGAAGGTGGGGAGGGGTCCCCGGTGTCCCCCGGTGTCCTCCGGTGTCCCCTCACCCGTCCGTGTGTCCCCCCCCCCGCCAGGGGAGCGAGCGCCGAGGGCCGGGGAGCCGCCCCCCCCCCGCGCCGAGCTGGGGCTGCGACGGCCGCGACACCCGGGGGTGGCCCCCGCCGAGGGCGGAGGGGACAAGCGCAGCCCCCGCGCCCCCGGGAAGGTCACCAAGTCGGCGTCGGCCACCGCCCTGTCCGTCATCATCCCCAGCGGTGGGTGACACCCCCGGGACCCTCCGCAGGGACCCCAAATCCCCCCGGGACCCCCCTAAAGACCCTCCCCAAATGACGCCAAACACCCAGGGACCCCTCCACCCCCTCGGTCCCCACGGGAGGGGGGGCTGGGACCCCCGATCCCATGGATTTGGGGTCTCCCATGGGGGTTTTGTGGGTGGTGGGACCCCTGATCCCACGGGCGGGGTGTCCCTGGTCCCCCGGGGGGCGACAGAAGTTCCCGCGGGGGGTCTGGGGGCCTCCCATGGGGGGGTTTTGGGGTTGGTGGGACCCCAAATCCCGCGGGCGGGGTGTCCCCGGTCCCCGCGGGATGACAGCGGTGTGAAGTGTGGGGGTCTCCCCCGGAGGATTTTTGGGTGGGGGTCAGCGGGCTCTGGGGGCGCAGGGGAGGCGCCCGGCTCGTCCCCCCTGGGCAGCCCCATGTCCCCGCGGTCGCTGTCGTCGGACCCCTCGTCGCGGGACTCGTCGCCGGGCCGGGAGCTGGCCCCGGCCGTGGCCGCGCCGCCGCGCTCGCCCATCGCCATCCCCCGGCCCGGGAAGAAGTTCGGGTTCACCCTGCGGGCCATCCGCGTCTACCTGGGGGACAGCGACGTGTACAGCGTGCACCACGTCGTCTGGGTCAGGGGACAGCTGGGGACACCGGGGGTGGCGGGGGGGACACGGGGGGACACGGGAATGGGGGGGTTTGGGGACACGGGGGGACAGGGTTTTTATGGGGGGGCAGCGCCTGCGATGTCATTTGGGTCAGGGACAAGGAGGGACACGGGGTCTTGGGGACACGGTGGGAATTGGGAAAATGGGGGGAAATTGGGGGAAATGGGGGAATATTGGGAAAATTTGGGGGGAAATTGGGGAATAAATGGGAAAATGAGGGGGGGAAGGGGGGAAAATTGTTTCGGGGGGAATCATGGGAGGACACGGAGGGGACACGGGGAGGTCTGGGGTGTCACATCGCCGGTGCACCCTGGGTGACCCCGTTTTTGGGGGGCAGCACGTGGAGGAGGGGGGCCCCGCGCAGGAGGCCGGGCTGTGCGCCGGGGACCTGATCACGCACGTGAACGGGGAGCCCGTGCACGGGCTGGTGCACACCGAGGTCGTGGAGCTCATCCTCAAGGTGGGGGGCACCGGGGGGGCACCGGGGGGGGGATCATGGGGTGTGGGAGGGTCACGGGGGTGAGAGGTTTGGAGGGTCGTGGGTCATGGCAGGGTCATGGCAGGTCAGCCATGACCAGGGGGTGAGTCCTGGTGGGGGGGTGGGTGTTGGGGGGTGTCGGGGAGCGCCGGGGGGGCCGTGCCCGTGACCCGCTGTCGGTGCCCGTGTCCCGCTGTCGCCCAGAGCGGGACCAAGGTGCTGGTGACAACGACGCCGCTGGAGAACACCTCGATCCGCCTGGGTCCCGCGCGGCGCCGCAGCGCCCGCGCCAAGATGGCCCGGAGGAACCGCCGGGGGGGCACCGGGAGCGGCCACGAGAGGTGGGCACCGGGAGCACCGGGGGGGCTTGGTGGGGGGGGGGGCGCGGGGCGGCCGCAGCGTGTGACGGTCCTCCCGCCCGCCAGGCGGCGCAGTGCGCTGTTCCGGCACCTCGCCCGCCAGGCCTCGCTGCTGCACACGAGCCGCTCGCTGACGTCACTGAGCCGCTCGCTCTCCTCTTCCGACTCGCTGCCCGCCTCCCCCACGCACGCGCGGGCGCGCGACCCCGGTACGGGGCGGGGCCACGGGAGGGGGGAGGGGCCACGGGAGGGGACGGGACTGGGGAAGGGGGCGGGGCCTCGAGAACGGGGCGCGCTCACGGGAACGGGAACGGGGCTCCGGGCACTCCGGTGCCCGGTCCCGCTCCCCGCACGCTGACCCCGCTCCGCGCAGGGGCCTCCCCGCCCAGCAGCTCGCCGGGCTCCAGCGCTCCGCCGTCACCGGCGGGGCCGCACCTGCGGCCGAGCTCGCTGCAGGGGCTGTCGCCGAAGCTGCAGCGGCAGTACCGGGCGGCGCGGTGCCGCTCCGCCGGCAGCATCCCGCTCTCGCCGCTCGCCCACACGCCCTCGCCGCCCGCCGCCTCCCCGCCCGCCTTCCCCGCCAAGCTGCACCCCAAGGCCGCCGAGTCGCCGCGCCTCGCCCGCCGCGGGCCCCCCGAGAAGGCGGCGCCGGGGCCCCCCCGCAAGCTGGGGCTGGAGCCCCCCCGAAAGGACTTCCCGGCCGAGCCGCCGCTGCAGAGCTTGGCCGAGTGGGACGGGGAGGGCCCGGCCGAGCCCCCCCCTCCCGCGCCCCCCGCCCGCCGCCTGGGCCGGCAGGAGCTGCCGCTGCTGCTGGGGGGCCCCCCCGGGGCAGAGCCGCCCCCCCCGGGGCCGGAGGAGCCCGAGCGGGGGGCGCGGGGCCCCCCCAAGGCGCTCAGCCCGGTGCAGGAGCACGAGCGCGGGGGGGCGGCCCCGGGGGGGCCCCCGGTGCCCATCGTGGTGGTGGGGCCCGGTGCGACCCCCGGGGACCCCCGGAGCGCCGCGGGCCCCCCCGGGCGCTGAGCTTTACCCAAGCCCCCCAACCCCCGGCTGTAAATAGGGGGCGACCCCGGGACCCCCAGGCATGCGGGGGTCGCACCCCCCCGGCCCCTCCCCGCGTAAGGGTTAATACTGTGACACTCCCCCGTGTGACGTCACCGACCCGGCACCCCCCCGGTGTGATGTCATCGACCCGGACGATCCCCCCCAGGGTGATGCCCCCCTCCCCCCGGTCTCCCCGTTTGCCCCCGGTTTTGGCTCCCGGTGTTGACGTCAAAGCGGCGGTGACGTCACAGCGCTGATGTCACGGGAGGGGCACGGGCGCTGCTCTGATGTCACTCGGGGAAGGGGACGGTGGCGTCGCGGCGTGACGTCATCCCCGCGGGCGTGATGTCACCGCTACCGCGCCATCAGTGTGGAATCAATGATGTCACGGCTGCGACATCGCCAGTGGCATTCGAGTGGTGACATCACAGCTGCGATGTCACCGAAGGCGTGAGGGCGGAGATGTCCCAGCTGCAGTGACATCGAAGGGGGTTGTGGTGACGTCACACGAGGGCCAGCCGAGCCGGTGACATCACAACCCCCTGTGACATCATCACACTCCCCTTCCCCCATCCCCCCCCGTTCTCGCTATGCAAACGCCCCCCCCGGGACAGGGGGGGCCGGGGGGGCCCCGGGGACCAATAAAGGCTGTACAGCACCGACCCCCGGCTGTCGTTCGGGAGGGGACACCGGGGGGGTACGGGGGGGGAGGGACACACCGGGGAGGGCGGACACTCATCTTCGTGTGGTGCCACCCCCCGGGACCCCCGGGACCCCCGGGCAGTGATTTGGGGGTCCCGCAGCCCCTCGGACCCTCCCGGTGCCGATTTGGGGGTCACACATCCTTGGGGACCCGCTCCAGCCCCCCACGAGGTTATTTGGGGGTGTCGCCCCCCCTCCCCGAGCCCGGACACTCAGGGGTTAACGCCGGTTCCCCCCTCCCCCGTCCCGCCCCCGCCACGCCCCCCCCACCCCCCGTGACGTCACGGCTGTACCGGGTCCGTTCGCCGCCGCTGAACCCGAACGGTCCGGGGGGGTTCGGGGGGCACCGGGGGCGTCCGGGGTGCCCCGGGGAGGGTCGGGGCCAGCTTGGGCAGTTGGGGGATTTAGGGGTGGGGGGGAGCGCTCGGGGGTCTTTGGGGGGTCCCTGGGGGGAATTGGGGATGTAAGGGGAGGTCTCTGGTGGTCTCTGGAGTGAGTTGGGGGACTCTGTGGGGGAATTGGGGGTCCAGGAGGGGTCTCTGGGGGGAATTGGGGGTTCCTGGGGACATCTGCTTGAGAATCGGGGGTCCCTGATCCTCCTGTGTGTCCCCCCCCACCCCCCAGCCCCCCATGGCGCTGCGTTTGGCCACCCCCCTGTTGCGCCTGGCCCGGAGCGGTGTCCGGTGGGGGGGCACCGGGCCCCCCCCCGCACAGGGTGAGTCGGGGAGGGACCGACCGGGACCCCTGGACCCCCCACCCCGGGATTCCCCCCCCGCCGCAACGAGAGGGGGGGGGACATGGAGTGTCCCCGGTGCTCACCCCCCCCTCCCTGCCCCGGGGCTGGACCCCCCCCAGCCGCCCCCCCCTTCGACTGGCAGGACCCGCTGGGGCTGGAGGGGCTGCTGAGCGCCGAGGAGCGGCTGCTGCGGGACACGACGCGCAAGTACTGCCAGGAGCGGCTGCTGCCCCGCGTGCTGCACGGCAACCGCCACGAGGGTACCCCAAAAACACCCCCCGGAACACCCCGATACAGCCTGCCCCCCCCCGATACAGCCCGAACCCCCCCAGAGCCCCCAAACCCCCCACAAGTACTGCCAGAAGCACCTGCTGCCGATCCCTGTGAGGGTACTCCAAATCCCCCCTGCAGATGTCCCCAATGTCCCCTGGCCCCCCCGAACCCGCCCGACCCCCCCCCCCATTCCCCCCGACCTCCCTCAGGATTCTTCCTGTGCAAAAAACGGGGAGTTTTGGTATCCCCCAAAGCCCCCCGACCCTCCCCCAAAACTCCCCAGCTCCCCCAAACTCTTTCCAACACCCCCAAAATCCTCTCCCCCCCCCCCTTTCCACAGGCCCAAGGTGGGGGCAGGGGTATGGGGGACCCCCAACCCCCCCACAGGGGGTCCCCCCGCTGCCCCCCCTCACCCCTGCCTTGCCCCCTCCCCCCACCCAGTCTTTGATCGGGAGATCGTGACTGAACTGGGAGAACTGGGGCTGCTGGGCCCCACCATCCAAGGTGAGGGGGGGCAATTTGAGGACACAAGGGGGGGGGCTGGGGGGGTCAGGAAACCCCCCCTGGGGCTCCTGAGAGGGTTATTGGGGGGCTCAGGGGGAGAGGGGAGGGACTGGAGGGCACTGGGGGTCAGGGATGGGGTTTGGGGGGGTCTGTGGGGCAGTGCTGAGGGGCTCACGGGGGCGGTTTCTGGGTGACACCGGGGGTCCTGAGGGATGATGCTGTCCCCAGGGTGGGGCTGGGGTCCTTGGGGGTTTCTGTGTGACACTGGGGGGGTCTTGAGGAGACACTGGGGGTCCCTGAGTGACCGTGGCTGACCCCGGGGGGGGTCACCGCAGGGTACGGCTGCGCGGGCACCACGTCGGTGGGCTACGGGCTGGTGACGCGCGAGCTGGAGCGGGTGGACAGCAGCTACCGCTCCGTGCTCAGCGTCCAGTCCTCCCTCGTCATGTACCCCCTGTGGGCCTACGGGACCCCCGCCCAGCGCGAGCGGTTCCTGCCCCGCCTCGGTGAGACCCCCGGGATGGGGAGCGGGGCCGAGGAAGGGCAGCGGGGAGGAGGGGCAGGTTTGGGGTCTGTGGGGTGGAGGGGGCAGAGGGGCAGTCGGGGGGGGGTCTGTGGGGCAGAAGGGGAGTGATGGGGCAGTTGGGGGTCGGTGGGGCAGCTCAGGGTGTCCCCGGGGTGCCCCTGACCCCCCCCTTTCCAGCTCGGGGGGAGATTGTGGGGTGCTTCGGGCTGACGGAGCCCAACCACGGGAGCGACCCGGGGCGGATGGAGACGCGAGCACGGCGCAACCCCGGCGCCAGCACCTACACCCTGCGCGGGGCCAAGACCTGGTGAGCCTCGAAATCGGGGTGGGGGGACACGGGGAGCCCCCAGAATCCCCCCTGTGACTCCCCCAAACTCCCCAGGATCACCAACTCGCCCATAGCCGACCTCTGCGTGGTGTGGGCCAAGTGCGAGGAGGACGGGCGGGTCCGGGGGTTCCTGGTGGAGCGCGGGACCCCCGGGCTCAGCACCCCAAAAATCGAGGGCAAGTTCTCCCTGCGCGCCTCCACCACCGGGATGATCCTCATGGACGACGTGGAGGTGCCCGAGGAGAACCTGCTGCCCAACGCCGAGGGGCTGGCGGTAAGGGGGGCACTCGGGACATCCTGGGGAGGGTCCCAGTGGGATGGGGGGGTCCCGATGACACCCCCCGTGTCCCCCAGGGTCCCTTCGGCTGCCTGACCCAGGCGCGTTACGGCATCGCCTGGGGCGCGCTGGGCGCCGCCGAGGCCTGTCTGGAGACGGCGCGGCAGTACGTGCTCGACAGGTAACGGGGGTCTGGGGGGGATTTGGGGGCTCCCACCGCCCCTCGCCCACCCCAAACCTCACTGCGCCCCTCCCCTGGCCCGCAGGAAGCAGTTCGGGGGCCCGCTGGCCCGGAACCAGCTGGTGCAGAAGAAGCTGGCGGACATGGTGACGGAGATCACGCTGGGGCTCCACGCCTGCCTGCGGCTCGGCCGCCTCAAGGACGAGGGCAAGTGCGTGGCACTGTCCCCAGGGGGGGCCGGGGGGGTCCTGGAGGGGGCCAGTGTGTCCCTGTCCGTGTCCCCACAGGGCTGCCCCTGAGATGGTGTCGATGCTGAAGCGGAACTCGTGCGGGAAGGCGCTGGGCATCGCGAGGGACGCGCGGGACATGCTGGGGGGCAACGGGATCTGCGACGAGTTCCACGTCATCCGGCACCTCATGAACCTCGAGGCCGTCAACACCTACGAGGGTATGGCGGGGAGGGGGCCGGGGGGGTCTTGGGGGGTCCTGGAGTTCACGCTGAGGTGTGGTGATCCCCGCAGGCACCCATGACATCCACGCGCTGATCCTGGGCCGCGCCATCACCGGCATCCAGGCCTTCGCCCCGGCCAAGGCGACATAGCAGGGACGTGGTGGCAGCGGTGGCACTGGTGGGGACCGGGTCTGCTCCTCGTGGGAAAGGATGTGAGGAGACGGCGGCGCTGACCGGACCTGGTGTCACCAACCGGACCCAGGTATCCCCAGAAGGGATCCAGTGTCACTGACAGGACACAGTGTCACTGACAGGACCCAGTGTCACCAACCAAACCTCGTGTCACTGGCGGGACCCAGTGTCACCAAGCACATCTTGTGTCATTGATGGGACCCAGTGTCACCGACCGAACCTCGTGTCCCCAACGGGATTTGGTGTCACCGACAGGACTCGGTGTCACTTGGGGAACCCCAGTGGTGCTGGGCCCCGTGTCCGGTGCCATCCCGGTGCCTTCGCCATCCCTATGGCCAATAAATGGTGGGACAGCCCCCTCCATGCCAGCCTCGCTCGTCAGCATTAATTAACCTGCCAGGACCCAGCCCAGCACAGCCCCCCGACATCCAGCTTTTGAGTCGGCTTCAGCCCTTTATTTGTTCCAACCACCAACAGCAACAGCAACAGAAAAGCCCTTTGGGGCCAAAATCCCCCTTTGGCCCGGCACAGCCTGGGGTGTCCCGTGGGTTTGGGGGGGTCCGTGGGCTGAGGGGGGGTCCCGCTCAGGTCTGGGGGTGCCCTCAGGCCTCGGGCTGCAGGCAGAGGTCACGGTAAGCCGCCTCCACGGTGCAGCAGACGTGGCGCAGCTCTGCCTGCACCTCCTCCACGCGCTCCATCACCTCGGCCAGCGCCTGCAGCCGCTCCTGGATCAGCTCGTTGTGGAAGCCGTAGAGGTGGAAGAGCCGCTCCTCCAGCTGCTCCGCCAGCTCCGAGACCTGCCCGAGCGGGGCCACGGCTCGTCCCGGCGCTGGCACGGCCGCCGTCCCCGGGGCCGGGGGGCAGCTGTGCCCGCCCGCGCTGGCACCGCTCCCGGCCTGGCCCGGCCGCCGCCAGCTGCGCCCCGGTAGCCGCAGCGCCGGTCGCGGTGGCCACCGAGCGCCGGGTCAGCACGGGCCGCAGCTGCCGGGCCGGGCCGCCATCTGCGCGAGGGCCTGGGGACCCCCCCGGCCGGCTCCCCCCGGCTGCGGAGACATCGGCGGGAGCGAAGTCCGGCGCGAGGGCAGCGTGGGGACAAGGGGGGGACATCGGGGGAACATCGGGGGCCGCTCGAAGCGGGGCCGGAGGCAGCTGCGGCCGCCCCCGCGGGGGCTCGGGGGGCTCCCCCCGGCCGGGCTCCGCAGCTGCCTCCCCGACCGGGCTCTGCCTCCCTTCTCCCGCCAAGCCGGGCGGAATAACGCGATTCCCCGTGCCCCGGGGGGGAAGGGACGGGACCCCACAGCCCCCTCCGGGCCTACCTTCTGCAGGAGGCTGTCCCTGAAGCCGCTCAGCACCGCGTGGTCTTCCTGGCGGCCCTCGTTGATGCGGCCGATGAGGTCCCGCGCCTGCTGCTGCAGCCCCTCCACGGTGGCGTCCAGCGAGGCGAAGTACTGGGACGAGCCGGGGCCCAGCGCCGGCTCCGCGCGCGGCCTCGGCCGGAACACGGGACCCTCCGTCAGGGGCGCGCACCCCACCGGGGAGGGGACGGGGACATCCCCTGGGAGGGGCAGGGACCCCCCCACCCATCAGGGATCACACAGGGACTGGGACCCCGCTGTGAGGGGCACGGACATCGCCGCCCCAGCAGGGGGATGGGTCACACAAGGACAGGGACCCCCCGTCAGGGGTGTGCACCCTGCCAGGGTCACACATCCGCGGGGACAGGGACGGGCTCTGCCCTGCCAGTCCCGTTAATTGAGAATTACTCTCTAATTAACGTTGTGACTCGTGGTGACATGTGTGTCCCCCCGTCCCCCCCGCTCTTTTTTTCTCCACTTTCACTCAAAATCGCGATGCGGCGCAGGGTGAAGGTGGTACCTGTCCGGCTGCTTGCAGGGGGGCTCATCCCCACCCAGTCCCGCCGGGAAGGGACCGTCGGCCGCCGCCGCCTCCGGCTCGGGCTCCTCCCGCGACATCCCGGCCCCGGGGGGCTGCAGGGGAAGGACCCCCGGGTTGGGGCCGCTGGGATGGGACGGGTACAGCCCCTGCTCCAGGCCGGGGTCCCGCGGGTGGGCTGGGGGCGCAAGGCCCGGCCCAGGCCGGGGTGCCAGGGGTGGGTTGGGGGGCACTAAGCCCGGCGCGGGCCGGAGTCCCGGGGTCGTGCCGGGTGCCAGGGGTGGGATGGCGGCACTAAACCCGGTCCGGGCAGGGGTCCCGGGGTCGTGCCGGGTCCTGGGGGTGGGTCGGGGGCGCGATCGCGGGGGGCCATACCCGGGACGCCTCGGTCGCCCCTCACCACACCGGCCTGGGCGGGCACCGCCGCCGGCCAATCAACGCCCGCCTTTCCACAGCTCGGCGCTGGTGATTGGAGCCTTAACGGAGCCCAGGGGATGATTGGCACCTGCGCGGGCCAATAAAAGGCAGTGCGGGGCAAGGCGGGAAGCGCCTGAGGGTCCCGGCCGGGGGTCCCGGGAGGGTCTCGGGGGTCCCGGACGGGCCTCGGCTTCCCCAGCGCCGTGCGAGGCCGTGAGGTGACAATAAACCCTCCCCGAACGCCGCCCCACGCGCGGTCCCTTCCCCAGCACACACACAGGCACCGCAGGACACGGGGCTTTATTGGGGGTGCGGACCCCCGGGGACGGGACCCCCTCCCCAAGAGGAGGGGACCCCCGGTGGGGTCACACGTCCAGGCGGCACATGGGGCTGTCGTAGACCATCTGCAGGTTGACGCGGTGCCCCACGAGCTCCCGGATGTTGTTGATGCCGTATTTGATCATGGTGGGTCTGGGGGAGATGGGATGGGGGGGGGTCAGTGGGTGGAGGAGATGGGATGGGATGGGCCCACAGTGGGACCCCCCCTCCCCCAGGGTGACCCCCACTCACCGCTCCAGCGAGAGCCCCCAGGCGATGACGGAGACGTTCTCGGGGATCCCCATGGGCAGCAGCAGCTCGGGGCGGAAGACCCCCGAGTTTCCCACCTCCACCCACTTCTTCAGCCCTGGGGGGCGAGGGGAGGGAACGAGGATGAGATGGGGCACCCCAGAGGGCCCCCCCAAAGTGCTTCCCCCCCTCCAGGGCAGCTCAAGATCAGGCTGACCCCCACCCCCAGACCCCCAGCTGTAAGGGGAGCCCCCCCAAGACCTCCCTGCTGCAAGTGGGGACCCCCAGGACCCCCCCTCACCCTCGTGGTAGCTGAACACCTCCATGCTGGGCTCCGTGTAGGGGTTGTAGGCGGGTTTGAAGCGCAGCTGGGAGATTCCTGGGGGCACACAGGAGGTCAGGGGGGCACACGGGGGGGGGTCAGAGGGGTTCAGGGTGCCCCCCCCAGCGCCCTCCCCGTACCCAGCTTGGTGAAGAACTGCCGGAGGATGCCCATGAGGTGGCCCAGGGTGAGTCCCCGGTCGGCCACGACCCCCTCGACCTGGTGGAACTCGGCCAAGTGCGTCGCGTCCAGGCTCTCGTTGCGGAACACGCGGTCGATGGAGAAATATTTCACAGGGGTGAACTTCTCCTGGGGGGGGGAGGAACACACGGATGGGGGGGCAAGTGGGACCCCAAGAATGCCCAAGACCTGCTCTGATCCCCCTCAAACTGCTCTGGGCTTCCTGAGCCCCGCTCCAACCTCCTAAACTGCACTGACCACCCCAATTCCTGCTGACACCCCAAACCCACTAATCCCCCCAAAAACCCCTCTGTTCCCCCCTCACCTGTGCCCCCCCAGACCCTGCCAAGGCCCCCAAACCCCTCAGACCCTCCATAAAGCCCCCAGAGCCCCCCACGCCCCCCAGACCTGCCGTGCCAGGCGGAACAGGGCACGGGCACTGGCGGACGTGGTGTGGGTCCTTAGCAGGTTCTTCCGTGCCTCCTCCACCTTCCACTCGTACCTGTACCTGGGGGGGGGGGCACAGAGGGGGTTCAGAGGGGCGGGGGACACGCACGGGACCCCCCTGAATCGCCCCCGGGGTCGGGGTCTCACCCCTGCGAGCCGTAGCCTCCCTGCGAGTGCACCTTCTTCACCTTGGAGGTGTAGCCGGGGGGCAACTGGGGGGCTTCAGCGGGGTCTGGGGGGGACAAAAATGTGAGGGAGGGGTCTGGAGAGCTTTGAGGGGCGTTTGTGGGGGCTCAGAGGGGTTTAGGGGGGCGGTGGGGCTTGTGGTGGGTCAGAGGGATTACAGGATCAGAGGGGTGTGGGGTGGGCAGCAGGGGCTCGGGGGGCTGTGGGGGGGGTTCAGAGGGGTCCCTGGGGGTTCGGGGTGGGGGGGGTCAGAAGGTTCCCGTGCCCCCCCAGCACCCACCCAGCAGGAAGAAGGTGTCGTGCTGGTCACGCGCCGGGTGCTGCTGCGGCTGGAACAGCGCGTCGAAGTTCCAGAAGGAGCTCTCCACGAAGTTATCCGTGGGCATCTCCGTGAACCTGGGGGGGCCGCCGCTGCCTCAGGAAAGGGGGGAGAGATGCGTGTCCCCCCCCCCCCCACCCCGAGCCCCCCCCAGTCACTCACCCCATCTCCAGGAAGATCTGGCGCAGCTCCGAGCGCACCTTGAGCAGGGGGTGCAGGTGGCCGCAGGCCGGGGGCAGCCCCAGGGAGGAGAAGTTGTAGGGTTTGAAGGGCAGCCGGCGCCAGGAGCCTCTGCAGGAGGGGTCAGGGGTCACGGCACGGGCAGGCCGAGGCCGCGGGAGGGTCCTGGGGGGGCCCGGGGGGGACAGGGACGTACGTGGCGATCATCTCCGGGGTCAGCTCCGTCTCCGGCCGCGCCACGGCCGTGCTGAAGGCGCTGCCTTTGCGGATCCAGTACGACTTGAGGGTCCTGGGGGGCAGCGAGGGCGTTGGGAGTGACCCGAGGTCCCTGACTAGTTCTTCACTAATTGCTTTAATCACCGTCAATTTCATTAATTATCAACTTGATGCTTTTTATTTAATGTTTCACCGACGCAAGCGTTACACAGAGTCTTTAATTTGACCGTTAAATTATTGAATGCTTAATTTCACTAAAATTAACCCTGAAAACCTTCAATAAACAAAACCAAAAGGGTTTGAAAGTGGGGCAGCCGGGCCCTTAAATTTATGGCCCTTCAAGGATGGAAGAATCAGAGGATACTGAGAAAAATGAAAGCCCGGGAAGTTGGCTACTCCCAGTCTGACTAAAATACAACAAAAGCACTAAAGAACGTGGACCAACCTAAAATGAAAACTGACAAATCAACGACCAAAAGAGAAGAGAACGCTAATCAATGAACAGAATTAGGCAATTCAAAAGCAGTAAGTATCATTTTCTTCCTTTTGCCCCACTCACACTTCCAGGAGCAGCTTCCTCCTCTTGAGCTCGGCGCGTTCCCGCTCGGGCAGGGCCTGGGCCCCCCCTGCCCTCACCTGCCCCAGGTGCTCCTGCACCGTGTCCTGCACCGAGGGCACCTGGGGGGGCACGGGGGGAGACTCCGGGGCTGGGCACAGCCCAACAATTCCCCACCCGGCTCCAGAGGATCCCCACCCCATCCACGGGATGCTCCTGGGGGCCATCAGACCCCTCCCCAAACAGTCCTGATTCCCAGGGACCCCCGTCCATCCCCGCCAAGGACAATCCTAATTCCTGGAGACCCCCACCCATCCACCCCCAGGATGCTCCCGGTTCCCAGGGACCCCCGTCCATCCCCCCCGGGACATTCCCGGTAACCGGAGATCCCCAGACCCCTCCTCAGGACACTCCCCAGCTCCCAGTGACCCCCACCCATCCCCCTTTAGGACACTCCCGCTTCCCGGGGCCCCCCGCCCGTCCCCCCGGGCCACTCACGGCGCGGAGCACGCGGGGACCGCCGGGCGCTCCCTTATCCAGGCGCACCCACTTGTTGGCCATGGCCTTGCTGAAGCCCAAGGAGCCCCCGGGCAGCTTCTGCGGGGACACAGCGACCGTGAGCGACGCGGTGCCCGCCGCCGGTGCCCCCCTCCGGTGCCCCCGGTACCCACCATGGCCTCGCCCTGGGGCAGCCCCTCCTCGGGGAGGCTCCGGAACAGCCGCACCTCGGGGCTGCCGTCCCGCAGCACCTCCTCGCCCTCGGAGCTCAGCTCCCATCGCGTGGCTGCCCGCGCCTCCGCCTCGATCACCTGCACCGGCACCGGGATCAGCACCGCCAGCGGCGCCCGGGGCCTCCCCCGCGCCTCGGCCGCGGCGCCCGCACCTCGCCAAGCGCCTGGAGGCTCTTGACGGCGCCCACGAGCGTCTGGTGGTCGATGCCGAGCGCGGCGGCGGCCTCGATGCTGCAGAGCCCCCCGGAGGCGCCGGCCCGGTCCAGCCGCTCCAGGAGCCGCTCCGCCACGCTCGGCGCCATGGCCGGAAAGGAACCCGGGCCCGCCGGAAGTGATCCCGGGCCTGCCGGAAGTGCCGCTGGGCTCATGCCTCATCTTGAGTGTGGCCCAAGCGCCGTGCTGAGTGTGTTCGGCGCCATATTGAGTGTGGCGGGGTAGAACAGGTGGCTGCGGGGGGCACCGTGACGTCACGAAGCTGCACAATGACGTCATGAGGTGCGAAGCGGCTGCACCACGAACCCCAGAGGGCCGATCCGGTCCAGAGGTTCATTAGAGCAGCCCCCGGCCTGGGTTCACCTTCCTTGTGTTCACACCTGCTGTGACATCACTTAATCAATGACATCATCACCGCGTCACGGCGCTAGACGAAGGCAAAGGCGAGCAGGAGACTCCGCGACCCCGCGTGTCCGTTGTCCCCTCCCCATATCCCCGAAACCCCCTTCAATTTCCTCCCCCCCCCTCCACTCCCAGGCCTGGCCCTTTAAGAGCGCGCGCCCCACGTGACCCCGGGAGCGAGGCGGGGGGCGGGGGGGCGTCTCCCTCCGAACGCGTGGTCGCTCCTCATTGGCCGCCGCGCTCAGCCAATGGGAAGCAGCCATCTGGGACGCCAACGTTCGGGGGCGTCGTCGCCGCCGGCCGGCGGGCGGGCGGCCAATGGGAGCGGGCCGCGCGCGGGCTCGGGCCAATGGCAGGGCGGCGGAGGAGGGGCGAGGGACGGCGGGAGGATAAAAGGCGGTGGCACCTCCTCCCCCCTCCGCAGTGCCGGGCGGCGCCGGGCCGGGACGGACGGAGTGCGCGTGCCCTGACCCCCCCGCCATGAGCCCTCTCAGCGTCCTCGCCTCCGTCCTGTTCGGAGCCCTCCTGGCGGCCGCCGGCCCCACCCAGTTCTTCCGCGAGGAGTTCGGGGATGGAGGTGAGGGAGGGGCCGGGGCGGGGGTCCCTGAGGGCGGGGCCTGGGGGGGGGTCTTGAGGTTAAGGGGTTGGGGGGGCGGTGCCTGAGGAGGCTGGGGGGAGTCTGAGGAGAGGGAGGAGGATGAGAGGACCCTCCTGTGTTTTGTGAGGGGAGAGAATGGAGGGATCATCCTGTCTTTTCTGACGGGAGACTAGGGAGATCGTTCTGTGGTCTGTGAGGGGAGAGAATGGGAGGACCCCCCCCCCCATGATCTCTGAGGGGAGAAAGGGGGGCTCCCCTGTGTTCTTTGAGGGGAGAGAATTGAGGGACCCCACTGTGTTCTGTGAGGGGAGAATGGACTGCTCCTCCCGTGTTCTTTAAGGAAAGAGTGGGGGGAACCCCCTGTGTTCTGTGAGGGAAGAATGGGGAGAATCCTGCTGTGATCTCTGAGGGGAAAAAAGAAGGGGATCCTCCTGTGTTCTGTGAGGGGAGAGAATGGGGGGGACGCCCTGTGCTCTCTGAGGAGAACGGGGATGCAGGAGGCCACCCCTCAGGTGTGGGGAGTGAGTGGGTGTCGGGACAGGGAGGATGAGGGTGCCCTGGGCCAGGAATGGTAGGGGTCACTGGAGGGACAGGGTAGTGGCGCTCAGGGTCAGCCCTCGAGCAGAGCAGGTGGACAAGAGGGGAAGGAACAGGAAAAGGATGGTGAGGGGCACAGCACCTGCATGGAAAGGGTTCCTAGGGGACTTGGCTTTCCCCTGGAACCCCAAATCCTTTAGTCCCCCACCCAAGTCCTGAGCTCTAGGGGGGGCAGGAAGAGTTAGGGGGTGCAGGGGGCAAGGCCTGGATGGGTTGGGGGTCCTGACGCTCCCCCCCCACAGACGCCTGGACCCGCCGGTGGGTGGAATCCAAGCACAAACCCGACTACGGCCGCTTCGTCCTCACCGCCGGGAAGTTTTACGGTGACGCCGAGAAGGACAAAGGTGAGTCGGAGCAGAGGGGTCGTGGCAGGTGAGGAAGACCCCGAGGGTGGTGTTTGCCCCCTCCCCACCACGCCCCGCATCCCGCAGGGATCCAGACGAGCCAGGACGCCCGGTTCTACGCCCTGTCCTCCCGCTTCGAGCCCTTCAGCAACCGTGACAAGACGCTGGTGGTGCAGTTCACGGTGAAGCACGAGCAGAACATCGACTGCGGCGGCGGCTACGTGAAGCTCTTCCCGGCCAGCCTGAGCCAGGAGGACATGCACGGCGACTCCGAGTACAACATCATGTTTGGTGGGTGTCCCCCCCACTCCTCCCCAGCCCCCTCAGGGTGGTCTCAACCCCATCCCTGACCCCTCCCTCGTGTGCCCCCCCAGGCCCCGACATCTGCGGCCCCGGCACCAAGAAAGTCCACGTGATCTTTAACTACAAAGGGAAGAACGTGTTGATCAATAAAGATATTCGCTGCAAGGTGGGTGTGGGGGGGGGGTTCGGGGGTCCTGCTGTCCCCTCTTGGGGGGGGTCTCCAGCCCTGCTGAGCCCCCCCTGTGCCCCCCAGGATGACGAGTTCACCCACCTGTACACGCTGGTGGTGCGGCCGGACAACACGTACGAGGTGAAGATCGACAACGCCCGCGTGGAGTCGGGGAGCCTGGAGGAGGATTGGGATTTCCTCCCCCCGAAAAAGATCAAAGACCCCGAGGCCAAGAAACCCGACGACTGGGACGAGCGGGCCAAGATCGACGACCCTGAGGACACCAAGCCTGAGGTGGGGAGGGGGGGTGGATTGTGGTAGTGCCCTAATGGGATTTGGGGGGCTGGGGGGGGCTTTGGGGAGCTCTGGGGGCTGTTTGGGAGCTGTGGGAGGGGTTGGGAGTAACTTTGGGGTCTCGGGGAGGTTCGGGGTGGGGGGTCTTGGGAAAAGCTCCTGGCAGGATTTGGGGGCAGCTCTGGAGAGAATGGGGGACTGTGGAAGGAACTGGTTGAGAATTGGGGAATTTGGGGAACTCAGAGGGGTCTGTGGCACCAACCTGGGGGCTCCTGGAGCCTCCTGACCCTTCCTGACCCCCCCCCCCCTTCCCTCCAGGACTGGGACAAACCCGAGCACATCCCGGACCCCGACGCCAAGAAACCGGAGGATTGGGACGAGGAGATGGACGGGGAGTGGGAGCCCCCCGTGATCCAGAACCCCGAGTACAAGGTGAGGCCTGGGAGGGGTCACGGGGGGGGTGTGGGGGAAGGGGCTGTGCCCCCTCTGACCCCCGTTTTGTGTCCCCATCCCCCCCCCAGGGCGAGTGGAGGCCGCAGCAGATCGACAACCCCGACTACAAGGGCAAGTGGGTGCACCCCGAGATCGACAACCCCGAGTACAGCCCAGACCCCCTGCTCTACTCCTACGACAGCTTCGGCGTCATCGGCCTCGACCTCTGGCAGGTGAGGGGGGGGCCCGGGAGGGTCTCGGGGGGGGGTCCCTGGGAGCTGTAGGACCCCCCCCATAACCTCCCCGTCCCCGCAGGTGAAGTCGGGCACCATCTTTGACAATTTCCTGATCACGGATGACGAGAAGTTGGCGGAGGAGATCGGCAACGAGACCTGGGGGGCCACCAAGGTAAGGGAGGGGACGAGACCCCTCTGAGCCCCCCCGAGACCCCCCGTGACCCCCCCGGTGACCTCCCCGCCCCCTCCTGCAGGACGCAGAGAGGAAGATGAAGGAGCAGCAGGACGAGGAGCAACGGAAGAAGCAGGAGGAGGAGGAGAAGCAGCAGAAAGAAGAGGAAGGGGACGATGAGGGCGATGGGGACGAGGAGGAGGAGGATGAGGAGGAGCCCGAGGCCGAGCCCGAGGAGGCGGAGGCGGCCCCGCGGGACGAGCTGTGAGGGCCCCGCGGCGGGACCGTTCTGTCTCTGTGAGACCTGGACTCTTTTCTATGGGCACCGCCGCCCGCGGGGCCCGGGGGAGCCGCGACCGCGCCGGCGCCGAACCGGCACGGCCGGGACCGAACCGGCACCGGGCGCCCCGCGGGGCGAGGACTCAGGACCAGCGCCGGGGGTGTGGGGAGGGTGCGGTGTGTGGGGTGGGGGGGGAACCACCGGCGGTGTCGCACGGGACTGTACGGGGGTGTCGCGATCCGGTTTCTATTAAATTAACGATCGTCCCGGCGCCGCCGCTTCTTCCTTTTTATTCCTCCTCTCCCTCCGCCCGCGCCATGTTGCGGCCGCCGCCATTTTGTGCCGGCGCCGCGCGTCACGTGACCACGGGCGGCCCCGCGCGCGGGTTTCCCGCGTCACGTGACCCCATCGGAGCCTCCGTGTCCTTCCCTTTTTCCCGGTGTCACGTGACGAGGGAGCCCCGGCGCGCGCGGTTCCGGTGTCACGTGATAAAAAAAAGAGGGGGACGGGAGGCGGGAGCGAGGCGCGCGCGGGCGCCGTGACGCACTTCCGGCGCCGCGGCGGAAGCGGCGGGGCCGCCTAAGATGGCGGCGGCGTGAGTTGCATGTTGTGGGGCCGCCGGGAGGAGCCGCCGCCGCCCCGTCCCCGTCCCGCCATGGCGGTGACCGTGACGCTGAAGACGCTGCAGCAGCAAACCTTCAAGATCCGCATGGAGCCGCACGAGACGGTGAGGCCGCGGCGGAGCCCCCGCGGGGGGGGCGCGGGCGGGGCCGGGCTGCGGATGGGCCCGGACCTCGCCCCCCCCCACCCCCTCAGCCCGCGCCTGTTTAAGGGGGGGGGTCCGGATCCTCCCGGGGCTCCTCGGGGGCGGGATGGAGCTGGGTGAGGGGGGCCGGGGTCGCCGTGTCCCCCTGACCCCCATTTTGAGGGGAGGGCAACCGAGGGGCGTCACCTGCGGGGGCTCCTTGTGCCCCCGTCCCCAGTTTGGGGGGGATGAAGCCGTAGATGTCACCCGGGCTCACCCGCGCTTTCTTGGGCGGTTTCCCCTTTATTTTGGGGTGAACCATGGAGGTTTTCGTGTCCCCCAAATGTGGTGGGGAAGTGAGTGGCGTCACCTGGGGGGCTCCGCATCCCCCCTTCCCTCTTTTTGTGGCGGGGGGGACTCTCTCTGGGAAGCTCCGTGTCCTTCTGTCCTTCATTCTGAGGGGGGAAACCGAGGGGCGTCATTCGGGGTGGGGGAGCTCCGTGTCCTGCCTTTTTTTTGGGGGGGGGAATCCCTATTATTGTTCACCCTGAGGTCCCCTCGGCCCCCTCCCACCTTTGGGGGCAGCTCAGGCTCCTGGGAGGGTCTGGGGGGTTATTTGGGGGGAGTTATTTAGGAAGATCCTTCAGGAACATTTGGGGTTTGCACCTCCCTTTTGCTCCAGTTTAACTCCCGCGTTTCGGGGGGAGCTCCTGGGGTCGGGGGGGCGGGGGTGGATTTTGGGGTGCCCTGACCCCGGTCCCGGCCACAGGTGCGGGCGCTGAAGGAGAAGATCGAGGCCGAGAAGGGCAGCGACGCCTTTCCCGTGGCGGGGCAGAAGCTCATCTACGCCGGGAAGATCCTGAGCGATGACGTCCCCATCCGCGAGTACCGCATCGACGAGAAGAACTTCGTGGTGGTCATGGTGACCAAGGTGAAACCCCCCGGGGAGGGATTTTGGGGGTGTCCAGGAGGGTTTCGGGGTCCCTTTGTAGGGTTTGGGGGGGTCTCCTGAGGGTCTGAATGGTGTTGGGGCCATTTGGGGGAACCCTGAGGGGTCCTTGGGAGGGATTTTTGGGGTCCCCAGAGAGATCTGGAGGCTTCGAGGGGCTCGGGGTGGATTTAGGAGGGGGTGTGGGGGAGGCTGGGAAGGGTCTGGGGGTGATTTGGGAGGGTCTTCTGAGGGTCTCAAGAACTCTGAGGGGTCCTTGGGAGTCCCCAGGGAGGCTCGGAGGGTCCCAGGGCACTGAGGGGGAGGGAATTGGGGGTCTCAGGTGGTTTTGGGGATCCCCCAGAGTGGGGGTGGGGGTCCCAGGGGATCCCCAACCCCCCCCCGCCGCCCCCTCCCCAGGCCAAGTCGGCGCTGGGCTCGGCAGCCCCCGAGGCCGGAGCCCCCTCGGAGCCCCCCGCGGCCCCCCCAGGGCCCCCCCCGGCTGCCGACGCTGCTCCCCCCCCTCCGGCCGCCCCCAGCGAGGAGCCCCCGGCCCAGGACCCCCCCGCCCTCACCCTGGCTGAGCCCGCGGCTGGGTAAGGGGGGGGGCAGGGGGGCGTTTGGGGGGGTGAAGTCATCCGATTTTGGGGGCTGGGGGGCAGGGGAGGGGGTTTGGGGGGGGAATTGAGGGGTGGGGGAGTCATTTAATCTGATTTTGGGCAGTTTTTGGGGGGGGAATTGGGGGTCGGGGGTAGAATTAGGGGGTGGAAGAGAAAACTTGGGGGGGGTCTTTGGTTCAGACTTAAGGGGGGGGTCCCAGGGATTTTGGAGGGGTCACAGGGATTTTGGGGGGGTCCCAGGGGGTTGGGGGGGGGTCCCAGGGGGTTTCAGGGGGGCTGGAGCTCCCCTTGCATTGTCTCTCCCCTGGATCCGCAGCTCTGTCCCCCCCCCGGGCAGCTCCGGGCGCTCGGCCGACGCCGCCTCCACCCTCGGTGCGTCCCCGGGGGCGTCCTGGGAGGGGGTTTGGGGGGTCCCAGGGGTGGAGAGGGGGGGTTGAGGTTTGGGGGTTTCACTGTGGGGCAAAAGGGGGGAAGTTTGGGGTCTCCTACTTGCCAAACTTTGGAAAAAGGGGGGTTTTGGGGGGTGGGGGGGTCTTCAGGGGTCCCATCCCAGCGCTGACAGTGGCTGGAAATGGATCCCTGGAGCTGGGGGGGGGCTTAAAGGGGGGGTCCTGGAGGTGGGGGGGTCCTGGGGTCCCATTCCAGCACTGACAAGGGGTCACAGGGGTGGGGGGGACACAGTGACCATAAATGGGAGGGGAAGGGGAGGCGGTTTCAGGGTTGGGGGGGGGTCTGTTGGGGCTGGGGGGGTCCCGGGGGTCCCTCCCAGCTGACAGGGGGCGCGGGTCCCGCAGTGACGGGCTCCGAGTACGAGACGATGCTGTCCGAGATCGTGTCCATGGGCTACGAGCGGGAGCGCGTGGTGGCCGCGCTGAGGGCCAGCTACAACAACCCCCACCGCGCCGTGGAGTACCTGCTGACGGTGAGGGGGGGGCTCGGGGGGTCCTGGGGAGGGGTCTGGGAGGGTCTCGAGGTGGTTCTGGGGGTGTTTGGGGTGGGGGGAATAGCAGGGAGCTCCAATTGCATTAATCTCTCATACCTGCCTAAGGTGAGGGGGGGTCCTGGGGGGCTTAAGGGGGCAGAGAGGGTTGGAGGGGTCCGGGGTGGGGGGGTCTGAGAGGGTTTTAGGGAGATTTGGGATGGAGACGTTTGGGGAGCAGCAACAGCTCCGTGGTGTTGGGTACCTGCTCATGGTGAGAGGAGTTTGGGGGGGTCCTGAGGGTGTCCCTGACCCCCTTGGCCCCCCCAGGGCATCCCCGGCAGCCCCGAGCCCGAGCGCCCGCCCGTGCAGGAGTCTCGTCCCCCGGAGCAGCCCCCGCCCGAAGGTCAGTGGGCGTGGTGGGGTGGGGCACAGTGGCCACACCCTGGGAGGCTCCACCCCTTTGTGGGTGGGGCCAAAGACTCCTAAATCATCTTTATTTGTTGTTGGGGGTGTGGTTTGGGTGAGCCACGCCCATTTGTGGGTGTGGTCTGTGAGGGTGGAGCAGGCCCAGGTATCCCTTGGGGAATGGGTGTGGCTTAACCACACCCAATTATGGGCGTGGCCTCACCTTTTGGCCACGCCCTCCCAGGTGAGAACCCGCTGGAATTCCTGCGGGAGCAGCCGCAGTTCCAGAACATGCGGCAGGTGATCCAGCAGAACCCCGCGCTGCTCCCGGCGCTGCTGCAGCAGCTGGGCCAGGAGAACCCCCAGCTCCTCCAGGTACCCCCCGAGACCCCCTGAGCCCACCCAGGACCCCCGCCCGGGGCTGAGCCCACCCCCCACGCCGCTTCTCTCTCCAGCAAATCAGCCAGCACCAGGAGCAGTTCATCCAGATGCTGAACGAGCCGCTGGGCGAGCTGGGCGAGCTGGAGGGGGAGGTGGGAGCCATCGGCGACGAGTCCCCCCAGATGAATTACATCCAGGTGACCCCGCAGGAGAAAGAAGCCATAGAGAGGGTGAGCGGGGCAGCGGGGTGGGACGGGCTCCTGGCGGGGCTCTGAGTCACCCCGAGGGGGGAAATGGCGTTTTTTGGACCCAAAATTAACGCGGGTGGGAGGTGCCGTCAGTAGGGCCCAGAGCGAGCGCGGGTGTGGTGCTGTTATTGGGGTTCAGAGCTAACTCGGGTGGGAAATACGGTTTTTAGGGCCCAGAATAACGGGAACAGGGCTGGGAAGTGCCGGTATTGGGGTGCAGGCTTAACACCGATGGGGAATGATGTTTTTAGGGCCCAGGGGGAACGGGAAACAGGAAACACAGTTTTTAGGGCCCAGAATTAATGGGGTCAGGAGCTGCCATCAGTGGGGCCCAGAGTTAACAGGGTCAGGGTTAATGGGGTTGAGAGGTGGTATTTGGGGGGTGCAGTGTTATGGGGTCAGGGTTATGGGGTTGGGAGGTGCCGTTAGGGGGATGCAGGATTATGGGGTCAGGGTTAATGGGGTTGGGAGGTGCCGAAGGTCTCGCAGCTGCTGCTTTGCTCCATGGTTTCCATGGTGCCCATGGAGGGGGTCCCCAAGACCTCTCAAGAGTGTGAGGATATTCTCCGCCATGACCTCATGCGGCGAGGGTGGGAAAGGCAAGTATCTTGAAAAGGGGACAGCACACCCCAATGCTGTGCATTCAATATCCGCCACAATTCTTAAAATGCAAGTTGTGGCGGCCTTCTGCCGGAATCAACCCAAAATTCTTTAAGAATAAAGGAGAAAGGAAGAAAAAGAAGACATAGCCCTCTTAAAATGAAAATCTAACTTGAGCAATACTTTAGCAATTAGGATGGTAAGGCAGGCTTCGCTTGTATTATGGACATAACTCTGGAAAACAGTAGTTGTTACTCAGCGGTCTACCCAAACCTTTATATGACAGGAAATAACAAGCCGCGAGTGACCATTCACGATTTAAGGTACATAAGGAAGGACAGGATCAAGGTCTCATTAAAAGCTGGGTCTCTAATGCCTGATTACCTCCCTGTGATAAGTCCTAGACCATGTTTCACTTGTCACGCCTGTGTCAGAACTGCAACAATCAATTCTTCCCAGCAAACATTGCCATATTTCCTTCTACACTTGTTGGTCTCAAATTTTACTTGTTCAGCGAAGTCCCTGGAAGAGAAGAACACTGTGGCTGTGGGGTAACACATGGCTTTAAGACGTTGAAAGGGCCCCGAAGAGCACTGTCCCAAACTATTTAGCTCGTCGATCACGCCATCCGGAGTCCTTAAGGTTGTAGACGGAAAAGATGCACGACGCACCTGCGATGCTTACTATACATGGTGGTCCCTTCCGAATGCACACCTTCCGTGACAGATGACCATATGAGCAACCTCAAAGCTCTTCCCGATATTTGCCAAATCGAATTGCAAGAAGACCGGTGTGAAACACATGAAGGAGATCCAGCAGCGCACAACACCGGTGTCTGGGCCTGGGGTCTTAGCAGACGAGGGAGATCACCAGGGTGTCCCCTCACTGCGCTTGGGGTGGAGGTGCACCACCAAGGTTGCTGGGTTGCGGTCATGCAGAGGGAGGTCGGCTATGTGGGTGGGGATTGGGGGGGTTTACGGGAGTGGGGAGGGACGTATTACCTCTTCAGACCATTACCGCCGTTACGCCAGCGTTTCAGCCCAAATGTCGAGTCTGGAGGGGACAGGATGCTGTTGGGGGGGACACTCAGGGTGTTCCCTGGTGCCGGGGGGTCCTATCCCCGCAGCGACAGTCGCAGGAACACCTGAGGCCC